>JAEHOM010000035.1:0-28905 GCA_016433075.1 Hoplolaimus columbus | reverse complement strand
TTTTTCGAAATTCTGCACCCTAGGCCTGGTTTTCTGAAAATTTTCGAAAATTTCAATTTTTCAGAAAAAGCGCGTGTCTGGAGCGCTGAATTTTCGTAACCGGGGGTTTTCGAGGGTGCTGATCACGAATTTGATATTGGTTTTATAATTTCTGGTTTCATGGGTTGGTTTTCAGTGCTCATGGTACGGGCTTTTCAAATTTTGTACAATAAAAAAATCGAAAACCCGTACCATAGCCCTGAAAACCAACCCCTGATACCGGATTTTCTGTAAAATAATGTCATATTCGTGATCAGCGCCCTCGGAAACCCCCGAGTACCGAAAATCAGGCTAAAATACGTTGTTTTTAAAAAATCGAAAAATCCGAATCCTGACCCTGAAAACCAACCCCCGATACCGGAAATTTCGGAAAGCAAATGTCAGATTCGTGATCAGCGCCCTAGAAAACCCCCGAGCACGAAAAATCAGAGCGCCAAACACCCGCTTTTCTGAAGAAATTGAAATTTTCGAAAATTTTCAGAAAACCAGGCCTAGGGTGCAGAATTTCGAAAAACCGAGCCCGGATTCGGAATCTACGCATTTTTTTACCCTAGAATTGACTTTCATCCAAACATAAAAATGGAAGTTACATTTTTTGCACCATTGAAACATACGTGCTTCTCATCTTTTATTCACGGATTCATGCGCAGAATTTGAAATTCTTTGTTTTGGTGTTCTGCCTTTTTTCGTTTCTTAATTAATTAATGTTCTTCGAGCTTCGAGTAAAACAAAGAGTAAGAGTCAGCTCACTCTCACACTCATGATTGCATATATAACGGCAACCTTTCCTTTATTCATCAATCACCATTTATTTGGACAATCTGCACACTTTTGCCTGCGGCCTGAATGTATTATCATTATCCAATTATCTTATTCTCAATATCGTTAAATATGGATATACCTGTATCCAGGGCCCGTACCATCAAGAAGGTGGTTAGGCTACCATGGTAAATAAAATGAAATATGCCTTGAAATTTCTTTAAAAAATTACATGGATAGATAGAGCAAGCAGACTTGATTCTATATGGGAACATTGATTTCATAATTTACCGTATTAATTTATTTATCAATTTTGGCTGAATCTACGAGTTGATGGCAGCTTTTTCGACCATGCTCTAGGGAGCACTGTAAGATTTTTACCATCAATTCATGGTTATTTAACCATGAACTATGCTCTTATGGTACTAAAAAAAAGTACTAGTACTGTTACTTTTTACCATGAACTCATGGTAAGGTTACCACGGTAAGGTAACCATGAGTTCATGGTAATTGTTACCACCTTCTTTATTACGGGCCCAGAATGTTAATAAAAAGCGTATCGGATGATGCTTTGTAGTAAATTACGCTTTTTTAAAATTAATATTCTGCGGGTTTGCTTGGTTATTGGGTAGCCGGTACATGCTTTTGGCATATGGGGGGGGGAAGGGGATGGATGCCGTACTAGTACTAATCTAATACTAAATTTTGTCTGACTCTGACACAGAAAAAAATCTTTAGGGTGGTGTATTTTTGTTTCGGCTTTTCCGGAACGGACCCGAAAAACCTGAAACAGAACCTAGCGTCAGCTCTATATATTCTACAGTATGTACGTGCAGAAACTGAAATTCGAGTCCGTTTTTCCCAGAGACGGAGCTGTCTATCCTCTGTTCGTGGTCAGTGGGTCGTTGCTCTGTCTCACCCTCTTACTATATACATACTTGTCGTGCTTCGTAACTGATACAATATAATTTGAGTTTTCACACACCATATTTTCTCTACTAATAGCTCACCTGAATGAGTTATTTTTCAACCTCTTCGGGAATTTTTAACGCAAAAACAGGCTTACCGTTTTTATTTGCAACTAAATACACCATTCGACACATTTTGAGGAGAAAAATAGAAATTTTGTCAACCCATGGAAAGTTATGATCTCCCAAAAGTCAGGGAGGTGAGCTATTAGGGAAAATACGGTATCTAAGTCGTAAGTTTCGCATAAACGAAAAAAAAAAATATTTATAGATTACATAATACGGACTGATATTTATTTTTATTCGTTAATTACGGCAAAATGGATATTGTTGAAAGCATCAAACAGATCACTGCTCAAGATGTTTGCTTTTGTTTTCGCTTTATTCGTTCAAAATTGTTCTCATTTAAGGCGCCACTTATGAAACCAGCTAAGGAATACAAACAACAAACTGAAGGCCGCGCATCGGCATTCTTAATCGACATTGAACCCGGGAGATTGGCTTATCGTTACGACGTGAATGTGGTGCTGAAATCGTTCAATTCGCAAACGGGCCAGGAGTACGAGAAAAACTTCGCCAAAGGACCGGACGAGTGAGTTTGAAAACCACCATAATGAGCAGCCATGTAGAATTATAATTTTTGCACAAACCCCCAAATGTCTTACCAAGCTTACCAAGATTGACATGTCATAGACATGTCAAGTAATATTTTTCGACGACCTAGGTTGGATTAACACGAGTGGTATGCAAGAATGACATGTCTATTACATATCAATCCTGGTAATCTTGGTAAGACATTTGGGGTTTGTGCACAAAACAGGAAATCGGGGTATAAAAGTTCGCTACATTAATCTGATTTGAATGGGAATACAACTCTTGCTAGTCTTATTTTCTTTTATTAGTGTTTTCTAATTTGTAAATGGAATTACAGGGGTATGCGCGCCAGGAACCGAAATTTGTGTTACGACATTCTCGTGTCTGCTTTTAATCGTTACGACCCGCAATACGGATTTTTCGGACAGCCTGGAGGTGAACTCGTCTACGACTGTAAGTAGACTTCAGATGTCGGCAAATCATTTGTATTTTCTTAAGGCAAATCGACGATGTACACAAATATGCCACTTGCCATTGAACAGGTAGTTTCTTTTGCAATTGAGTGTAATCGAGAAATCGTTTATAGTTTCCTTTAGCCCCTTTTTTTAAGAGTTTCATGACCGGGAATCAAAATTTTTTTCCACATTCTTTCCTTTCTACATGCATGTATTTGGCGTCGTTTTATTCAACTTTTTTTCAGGAAATCTCCTTCCAATCAAACGAATCGAGCGATTTCGTCAGGACTTATTGCTCCGAGGGGACCTTCTACGTCAGCATTCATCAGAATCAGAGTGGGCACGTGCTGGCCTTAGACGATTTTATGCAATACATCAACAAGGAGACGATACATCATGAAGACCGGTGGGTTTCTCTTGTTTCTATTAACTGGGTCGGATTGGAGTGTGGGATGTCATGCTGTCATTTTTTAGTTCCATTCGTACATTTCTCGAGATGGCCGTTGCGCAGTATGGCATCAACAAGTGACTTTTATCATTGGGCACCCATAATCTCTTCATCATCCAGCCCATTTCAGCTTTCTCTACGTACCAATTGGGCCCGGAAAGCTGTTTGAAGATGAGACGCAAGAAAATGCCCAATTGAAGGAGGTTGGCAATGGGATGGTTCTGCGCTCGGGCATTGCGAAGGGCGTCCGCATCGTCAGAGGGGAGGAGGGAGACAAACCCGTCCCAGCGCTGGTTATCGATGGTTTGTTTGCAACATTATTTTGGCATTTCCTTAACAATCTTAACTTTAGTGAAAGTCAGCCCATTCTTCATCAACCAAAATTTGGCAACCACTGTCAAACAGATGGGCCCTGGCGGGAACTCTTTCCCAAACAATGATCGCGGATGGGATGATGTGGCGTGTCTTCTCCAAGGTACGCATATTGTTTTATTACTGCGCAAAAGGAATGGATGAGTTGAAATGAATTATAATGAAATTGAGCAACGAGAAAATTTGATATTGTTAGAAATTTATCAAGGATAAATTGATTAATAAAAAGCTTTAACATTTGAAACTCATTTTCTCGTATTTTTAATTTTTAATCATTTATTTTCTGATCAGATATTCGCGTGGAATTCAAACCGAAGCGCAATCGCACTTTCAGCATCAAGGAACTCTCGTCTGGTCCAGCAAGTGCGATAAAGTAAATGATCGTTATCATACATACACAGGGGGGGGGGCGGTCGGCTGGTGGCTTGCCACTTGCCAGGTGCGTAGTCCTTTGTCCTTTCCTTTGCTGGAACCTCAGTTGCGGCGTGGTGGGGGGGGGGCGGAGGGACTGACCCCTCTCCCCTTGTGCATGTGTTCGTTATTTTCGTCATAATAACCTTGAAACAATTTAGGGTCACTCATCAGGGCCAGCAGATGACTGTTGAGGAATACTTTCGCGCTGAATATGGGCATGAACTTGAGTAAGTTCATTTTCGAATTTATTTGTTCCAATTAAAATTTTTAAGGTTTCCCAAACTTCGTTGCGTCATTCCTGATTTTGAAGATCGTCTCGAGGAAGGCTCGCCGGATCGCTTTTTCCCACTGGAGATGCTCATCATTATGCCGGATCAACGCGTCCCTCTTCAGAAGATGTCAGCACGCCTTTCTCAGGAACTTTTGACGGTAATTTTCCAACTAATTAAATGATAAGAAGGTAAATTGGAATTTTTACAGGCAAATTCCCTTCCACCTCAGCAGCGCTATGAACGCGTCATTGAGCACTGTGAGCGTCTCAATCTGTTTTCAAACAATCCGGTACTGAGCGCATTCGGGATCAAAATTCTAACCAACTCAAACAAGGTATACTTATTCTTTTCATGTAATCAAATCGAAAGATGTTTAGTGCAAAATCAACATCCGTGCGTCTCCTAACATTCGGTTTCGCGACGGCTCCACAGTGAGTCCCGATCAGAAAGCCGACTGGAAGCGTGCATCGGTTGGCAAGCAATACTTTTCTTCGGAAGAAATCTACAATTGGATCATCATCCATCCTAAAGAATGCGAGCGAGATGTTCAGTGAGTGAATTTTTTGATGTTGAATTACTTTTAAATGCAATTTTCATGTTGAATTTTTAGAAACTTTGCAAAAAAGTTTGTCGAGGGAGCACGTCATCGTGGTATGAGCTTCCGGGACACACCACAATTTTGGCCCTGCAACGGACGTAATTGGGCAGACTTGTTCGATGAGTGCGTGGCCAAAGATATCCAGTTTGTCGTTTTGATTGATCCGAAGAATGAGGACACACATGGTTGGTTTCCAGTTTTCCAATAAGTAATATGTCGTTTTATCAGTTTATTAGTGCATTTGCTTTTTAGGCATTCTCAAATACTACGAAGCGCGCAAGAAGATTCTGACTCAGCACATCACTTTCGAGGTTTTGAAGAATTTCTTATTCGATTTAAAGATTTAAAAGTGCCACTTTAGCGTGTCAAAGATGTTCTCGGCAGCCCGAAGGGACGACAAACACTGGAGAACATTCTGAACAAGACAAACATGAAGTACTCTGGACTCAACTACCTTCCGATCTTTGAACGAGCTGCGTAAGTTCATTTTGATTTTCGTTTCTGAATTAAAATTTTTTGCTTAAGTGGTCGTTTTTGCCTCGATCGCAATGAGACGCTGGTCCTTGGATACGACGTCGCTCAGCCACCGCCAATGTCAACGATGGAGCGTCGACAGGTGCAAACGCATAGGAAGGACCTCCTTTCCTTCGACCCATCCGTTATCGGCGTGAGTTTTACGATTGGTTTATTCGTCCTCACATTGCAAATATACTTTTTTTGCAGATTACTGCTAATATGGCACCCAATCCGCACAACTTCGTTGGAGACTATTACTTCCAGGAGGCGCTTCGCGATGGAATTGACTGCGAACAGTTGGCGGATCGTTTTGCCTGGATATTGAAAACGTTGGCCAATATGCGATCGGAAGCCGGCAAGCCGAAGTACATCTTCGTGATCCGCAACGGGCTCTCAGAGGGACAATTTGCTGAAGTTTGTTTTAATTTTTTATTTTATGCAATATTTGCTTAATTTTTAATATTTGATTGAATTTTTAGTCGGTCCAGTCTGAGCTCCAGGCCCTGCGCAAAGGATGTGAGCTGTATGACACGGACTACTCACCGCAGTTCGTCTACATTTTGGGCACCAAGCGCCATTACAAGAAGTTCTACGCGGGTGAAAACCCGAAGATGATTTCAAACCTGGTGCCTGGATCCGTGGTCGACAGCAAGTTCGTGCGCGAAGACTGTCCGGAATTCTTCATGCAGTCCCACTTTGCACTCAAGGTAAGTGACATTAGAAACACTAAAAATGGAAACTAATAAATTCTATGGTTTAGGGAGTTGGGAAACCGGTCGCCTACAACGTGCTCTACGATGACATCCATGTCAGCAAGGATGAGGTCGAAGGGCTGCTGAACTCGCTGTGCTACTCGCATCAGATAGTCAACTCTGCCGTCTCAATGCCCGAACCGATCTATCAGGCGGACGAGCTTGCGAAGAGAGGACGCAACAACTACACTACGATGAAGTGAGTGCCGGGGAGTTGGGAGAAGGGGAATATGTTTACCGAAACATTTCTTGAACATTAAGACGTCTTGAGCAGTCTCAAATCCCGCGCAAGCCGCCGCACAACTTTGTCGACTTCAAACAACTGAACGAGATGCTGACGTACAAGGACAACCCGATTTTCATCACCACCCGTTTTACGGCATGAACAACCCATTCACCCAAACAACAACCCAAACAACAGCCCATTGATCTATTTATATTATCTGTTTCGTCCCTATCCAATTAGATATCTAATTTCCTTTTTTATTTGTTTGATTTCAGGATCCTTTCCAATTTTCTTTTTTATTGTTTGATTTCAGGATCCTTTGCTTCCCATTTATTGTTATGGCTCCTTTATTCTTGAATTATCTTATTATTTGATGGAAAGCTTGAATTTCCCTTACTTCCCATTAATTTTATGTTCGTTTATGGATAGGAGTAGTTATTTGATGAATAAAACTTAAACACATAAGTATGTCATCTCATATCTTACCCAATTATGCAAGGAATTGGAAATTTTCTAGTTCATACTTTTTCTGCGTTGGTTGACGCATATGTGTCGGTATAATAATTATGATTCTGAGTAGTCGAGAGTGTACATGCTCTTGAGAATATGTAGACCTGTATTCATCCATTACACTATTCTCTCTGCATCTGTCCACCGAATCGAACTCTTCAATGCACGAAGCACATCTTTTCGGGAAACTTTGAGAAATTTTACATTTGTTTCGGACCCAAGAGCGGATCTTTCCGGCCTCTATTTATGATCAAAAGGCCATAGGCACCTATCTACGAAAAAATCACGAGAATTTCTGAATTTTCCCATCTGTTAGCTTCGTCTGAAGCCAATGACTGTTTTTTACGCGAATGAATCATTTTTTTTCCTTTCCATAAGTTGATTGATATAATTTTTCAACAATTTCCCACTGCCATCTCTTTCTTTCCCTTACTTCCTATGAAAATACCCCGACTTGTTTTGCTTATACAGCTCTTCATTTTACTTCAGCTCCAATTGCTCTTGTGGCTAGTTTTGATCATTTTATAAAATTTTGAAAAATTACCAATGCCATTTCAGAAGATGTTTTGTTCTTCTTCCGTATTCATTTATTAGCAGACATTAATTAATTACACTACCATCCTACCATCATGTTCTCGCCAACTTCACGTGCAGATGTTTTTTTATGAAAGTGATTCGGGCGAACGTGGTGTCCAACGCTTTGCAAGTTTCTCTCTTTACATCACTTGATCAACAGCAGGGGAAGCGGTTTACTAGCACTTGATCAACAGCAGGGGAAGCGGTTTACTAGCCATTCAAGGTTGGTTTCGCAAGGTTCGAACCAATTTTCAAACAAATAGCCGAGCGTGTCATTTCATTTTTAAGCCTTTTGGTAATTCGAAATTATTAATTCGCCCCATAAAGCATACCTCTTTTCCATAAGTTGATTCGCTTTGATTAATTTTTAACAATTTTTCTAATATTTTTATATTTTTTGTAATAAGTTTTTACTTTTAATTGAAGTATCTTATTAATTTGGTGTCAAAAGTGTTGATTTTTTAAATTATAAAGAAAATATAATTGAAGATATAAACTTGCTGATCTCTACCTGAATTCTGCCTTTTAAATATGTCTTTTTCCGTAATTATTGGGATTTTCAGAAATTCTAACAAAAATTACTACTTTTTTGGGCAGCGGCGGCAAAAATATTCACATATTCCGGTAATTTCTATACAAAAATGTTACCGGATTATTGCTTTCTTATGATGTTCAGAAACAAACATAATTTCTACATACAGTTGTGATCTTTTGCGTTAAAATTTGTTGATATTGCTTATTAGTGAAGCAATGCACTGTCTAATGTGGATTCAATAAATAGGTTTATTTTTGAAGCATCACTACATCGTTAATACACAGACATTGTGAGTGATTAAAAGTGAGAAGGAAAAGAAAAAGAAGGAAAAGGAGACAAACAAAATAAATGTAACATTTGGTCTCAAAAATGGATAAGTCAAATATGGACCTGTGTATTAAGTGAAGACAGGAAAATACCGAAATCTTAGGCCAAATTGATTAATAGCACAGTAGCAGATGTATTGTATATCAAGATTGAAAAATTGAGTGATACTTTGGAATATAGTAATTGGGACAGTATCTGTTATATGTTGCACACCATAGGTGGGCAGGAGGGTCGACCCCACCTCTCTTTTTCGCAAACCTCGAAAATCTTTCGGATCCCTTCGTAAATTGAAAATTTTCCAATCAAATGCCATAAAATTCGACTTTTATCGGAACTATAGTTCGATTTTCCGTTGCCATTTGCCACCTATAACCTCATTGAAACTATGAAAATCTCAATATCTATGAAATTTTCACGAAATTTCATCTTTTGGTTTAAAAATCTATTTGTTATGAAAGTGTCTTACATTAGAGTTCTGATGGGCGTTTCTGGAAAAATTCCTCAGAAAAATTATGTTTCACTTATAATGATTTGGAATTCGAAAATTCCGTAAAGGAAGTGTGCACGTGCCTATATTGATGCCAGTGTTTAGTAGTAAAGCATGGAGAGAGGCCCATCCTGCATGTCCTTCTTCGCTTTCTTGCCCGACACATGGTCCATATTTTCGCTGAGAATACCATAAAGCGCGACGTCTAGGTTGCGCACCCGAGCCAAATTGATGCGCAGCATGAAACCGTACGCTGGTCAAACTCCGTTATCGGACCGTCCCCTTGGGCTGGATACCTAAACAATTAAACACAGAATTAATTAACATTTAAACAGAATAGCAATCAGAAGGAACACAATCCGAGAACTCACTTCAACATTTTGCGCAGCTGATAGCACCTGGTATTGTGAAAGTTGAACAACAACTAAAATGGTGATGGTGAGTTCCACGTGGCTAGCCATGCCAAACCGAAAGTTGGTCCTCAACAGTTCGTCGCAGGATTTCGGTGAGCTTCAGCGCGCGATCCAGAACCTCTCCGGTAAGGACTTCAGCGGACAATTTCACGTCGGAGGTCATTTGGCGAAGTTTAGCCTCGATCAATTGCAGGTCGATCACAGCCTCCACGTATACGGGCTGCACATCGCTCAACAGCTTGACAAGTTCTTCCGGAGGTTTTGTCCGGTCAGTCTGCTGCTGTTGATGCATTCCCTTAAGAGATGGAGGATGAGCCGTTTGATGGCGCTTCTGCTGGGCACCCAGAATGTGGAACATTTGGCCAGGAGAGCGTCCAGTTTCAAGGTAAGCTGGGGCAGTTTGTTCATTACAGTCAGCCTAAGCTCATCATCCAACCGGAGCACCAGCGCAGCGAACTATACGAAAATGGGGCGTTGGACAAGTTTTAAATTTTCCCAAATTTTGAAGTACATTCTTTTAGTAATATTTCTTATCTAACATTTTTACTAATTCTTCGTCCGCCAAAACTTACTTCTCCGTCGGCCGTGCCAGCTTGCCCTTCCCTAGGCCCCATGCCTTTGTTTTTTGTTCAGGATAGAAAACGGTTTTTTGTCAATAAATGTTTTTATTCGTTAAAAAGTCACTGTTAGTAAGCAAATAGCCCTAATGAAATAAATTGTTGGTTAGTCCTTTACATCAGCAGTAGTGGTCTGGGCGGTGTGTGGATGGAATGAGTGATGCTCAGCGGCCTCACCTCCCGCCCCTCACTGCATTGCATCATCATCAATCGATGAGTGTGGAGGCAAGAAGGCGGAGACAAACAAAACACACACACACATTACTAACATAAGTATATGTGTGTGTGCTATTAATCTATTTGTTTTATTCACTGATGGTAGAACCAGACAAACTGATACGTTTTTGGGAATTTTAGGGATCTCAATCTCATTTAGTATTCCACCAGACCACCAGTACTGGAAGTTAACTCTCATCAGACATAAACACTTGTCTGAACTTTAACACAAATTGGGGATGTTCTGGAAAGTCCTATGCGAAATGATGAAATTGTTTATTTGCTTGTGTTGCCACGTTATATATGTACATGTAAAATGCATGTAACTGGTTAAATAACAAGGTGAGTATGAAAATAGGCTTGTACTATGTTGATTAATGTGTGTGTACAATTTGATGAGTTAAATTATGAGATTACAATAACCTTATCTGGGCACTTGGTATGGGCATTTTCAAAAATAACGATCAATAGCAGCATTTCCTCATCAGATCGGTTCAGAGTGCGCGCAGTTCAGATCTCAGGAAGTGTGTGAGTCGTGTGCATAGCGTTTGCGTGACGCGTTGTCTCAGATGCGCTTGCACAGCCGCGTCCACCTCCTCCAGAAGTCGCGGTTTGAACTGCACGTGTACGGCCGGCGCTTCATCACTGCAAGCGCCGCCTTCCGCATACCATCCCAATGTGAAACCGTGCAAGCGTACATGCAATTGACCTGTCCGCACGGTGCGGTAGGTGGAACGGTAGTCTGCCACCAGAGAGACGGAGCCGCCGGAAATGCGAAGTTTCACACTTTGCGGTTCTTCAAGATGGCAATAGGTCTGAAATTTGGAATTAAATAGGATGGTTCTCACTATGGAATGAACTGTACCTCGATGTGGATTTTTGGCAGTCGAACATGTCTGACGCGGATGGAATGGATATGCACATTCATGCCGAGCACGTCAACGCCAAAGTGATCTGACCAAATGTGCTGGAACTGGGAGTGCAGCCAATGACGCACCTTCTAGAAGAACTGATCAGTTTTTGGAGTTGTGGCTCTCCGAGCAATGTGCTTACCAATTCCAGGTGTCGCTTTGCCTCTTGGTCTGTGCACAGTTTGGCGCTGTACAGCGCGGTGTCTTCGCTGTTAATCTGCTGCTTCGGCTTCTTGGTGTCCTTCGCTTCTAGCAAGTACAGCGGAGAGGACAAGTCGATGCCCTTCCATTCTTCCGGAACTACTGCTGTTGTTGTGGTCGTTGTCGTCGGGTCCTCAAAGTGCAGGTAGCGGAGGATTTCATCAAATTGGCGTGCGTCTAGCCGTTTCAGCTGCATGTGGTGCGGTTGCGCGTTCATAAGGCTGGCGTTGTACAGTACAATGTAGAAGATAATCATGCCCCCGGGGTACTCCGTTGTCCGCCTTCTCGACAGGGACCTCATTGAGTACATTAGTCAATAGATAGTTAACGCTTTCGAAATCTGAACTGACAAGTGAGATGAATAGTGCTGATGAATGAAGGAAGGAAAAGGAAGGAAAAAAGAGTGCGGCTGTACGCCAAATGCACCGAGAATGTGTTTGTGATTAAGTGTTCTGTGTTGAAAGATGCGCGGGAGGTTTAGTGAGCTGTGGTTGTTGGGTGGTGGTTCTCGCGAATGGTCTCCATCTTCCCCGTCCCTTCCCCAATATAGTCGGTTTTAAACCGCCTCTCGCGCCGCCCTCGCCCCGCGGATGGATGATGGATGGCTGGGCGATGCCCCTCCACTGTTCTAAATTTGTCCCATGGCGTCTTTTATTTTTAGTGGCGACGATGATGATCAACCAAACGACGATGGACCAACCAAATTCGCGAAAACAACAAAACCAAAATGAGCGACAGCGCATTGTGACGTAGGCACAGTCGCCTGGCTCTTTGATCTCTCCGGAGCCGGAATCCGGCACATCCGCCGGCAGGAATGTTTGTGTGCACGACTTTTCATGTGCAGCTGTGAAGGTCGCGGTCCCCCCAACAAAAGGTAACAAAGTTTATTTCTTTAGTTTAAAGGGGCGTTGTTGCATTTGCTAGCTGGTTGATCACAGCGAAAGCGCTAAGAGGCAATTTTGCGCTCGAGAATGTTACTGCTGTATACCGGGACAAGGTCAGCAAGCTGTACATGGTCTGTGCAGAGTTCAATCAACAAAGGGCTCACTGATCATCGCTGGCTATGGTGGGTCTGTTGAGAAGTTCAGACCCTTTTTGTTTTGGCGTTTATTGGCTTCTATTTTTGGCGTTGTTTATTTGGTGTTTTCGTCAGAATTCTTTCCATTTTTGGCTGTGGCGGGGTGGGCTGGTTCTATATGGGTGTGTGTGGGTGGTGGAATATGATTGGCTCCCATCTTCATCAACGCGGTGTGTTGCCTTGAGGCGAAAACTATACCAATGGCTGTCATCATCGTCCTATTTTGGGGCCACGCGCGCGCCACACGCGAAACGTGTTCAGAGCAAAAGATGACGGATTGGCGAGTTGACGCGGACCGACACGGCGTGGAAGAGGATACGGTGGACCCGTGGGTTGATGAAGGAGCACAACAACAAACCGCGGCAAAAAGTGCACAATTGACTGTCCATTGAGTGTGAGTTCCACATGACTGCGCGCCGCAAAAAGTGCGCGGAATCCGGATCATCAACGACTCCAAACGCCAGTCTGATCAACCGCTGATCAGCAGCCAGTCCGGCGCCGTCTCACCCCACCTCACCCCAATTCCCTATTCTTCTCACATCAGATTCCTGTTCACCAATAGAGCCGACCGGAAGACATGCCATCTATGCATGCGCTGAACACGAGGTGCCTTCTCGGAATGCGTGAAATGCAGATCCGCTTCTTCAACGAGCGCGCTTCCCTAAGGGCTCATGCGATATCCGACAGTGCCTCGCGGGCATATTCTTTGGCGGCTGATTTGATTAGACGCGCTCTGCCCATTCCCACATTCTCTGCACGCACTTATCATAAAAGTTATGCGTCATTTTTTTGAACGACATGCTCAGTCAGCGCTTTTTTGTTCCTCGCGCTCCCATCTTCGAGCAGTCGATTCTCAGTCAGTCAGGTATCGGCGCGTGGAAGAGTGCGTTAATAATTGGATCTCTTCGCGAGTTGATCTGCGAGCATCCGGAGTTGATCCATTCTCCGTCCGCCTTATTTAAGGTATCCGACAAAGTATGATCAAGATCAGTGGGCAGCACAGAAGGACTCTTAAATGTCTTCCGTACACCTGGCCACCAGTGGGGCCATCGTACTTACTGGAACCACACTGTGCCTATGCTTGGGAGCTCTGTTCGCGGTGTACAACGAGGTGCAGGCCATCTGGAGTGAACTGGACGCTGAAATGGGCCAGTTCAGAGTATTATTATCCGTTTATTTATTTTTTTAAATTTATTTTCAAATTTTGATCAGGCGCAAACTGATGGCTTATGGGAAGACATGTTGGGCATGGGCGCAGGCACGCCATCCAACAGGCAACGACGAGCAGCCATCACGTCGGAACCGGATCCGAGCCGTAAGCGACGCAGCGGCTACGGCATAAGTGTGCAGTCTGTGTGCAGTAAGCCATTTAATCTGGAAATTCGCAATTTTCGAAAATTTGAAGAGTGCGAGCAAAACAATGCATGTCCACCCGGACCAGCCGGGCCTCCGGGCGATCACGGAATACCTGGGCTGAATGGGATTCCTGGCAAAAACGGCAAGCCTGGCGAGACCGCTCCTGACGTGCATCGTGGTCCTCTTAAGGGCTGTTACGTAAGCTTGAAAGAGTCTCACAACGATAATTAATAATTTGATGTTCATAGAACTGCCCGGCAGGACCGCAAGGAACGCCTGGGGAGTCGGGACGTCCTGGAATTCGGGGAATGCGTGGACCAAAGGGCACCTCTGGGATGCCCGGTCGTGACGGTGTACCCGGATTGCCTGGTGGTCAGGGCGGAGAGGGCGAACAGGGAGCCGATGGCGCTGTTGGCAAAGCTGGTGAACATGGACAAGACGTGGAGAAGCTCATAGGCCGGAAGGGCTCGCGCGGACCGCCGGGCGAGGGAGGAGTGGAAGGACCTGTTGGAAATCCGGGAAAGCCTGGTCTGCAGGGCAAGCAAGGCACCCAGGGTCCCACAGGCCCGCCTGGCGTCCAAGGACCCCCGGGAGCGGATGGCGAGGAAGGCGGTCAGGGCCCAGCCGGCAAACCAGGACGGGACGCGGCTTATTGGTAACGAAGAGATATGAACTTTTAGCTTGACAACACTGATCCTATTCAGCCCGTGTCCGGGTCGAGATGGACACAAAGGTCGCGGTAAAGGTGGTGGTGGTGAAGGCGGTGAAGCAGACAGACATGGCGGACATCGTGGCGGATATCGCAGTGTGCGCTGACAAGCGTGGATCTCGAGGTGATTCAATACTTCTTTGATCATGTTGGGACCAATCGATCGAAACTAACTTACTGATGAGCAATCAAATCGATAAATTTGGACTGGAAAATCGCTGCACACATCTGACACGATGCACCACAGCGCAGACCGTAAGCACATGTGTTGCGCACACTGCACTTTCCCTCACCTATTTCCTGCACAAGTCCATTCTGGTTTACCTTCTCTCCGCCTGCCAATCCAGCCACCAGCCAGCCAGCCCCCGGGGGCTAATTCGGTTCGTTCGGTGCCCTTGAGTAGTCAGTCACAATATCCACTTGAACAAACAACACGCCTTCCCTCACCCCTCCCACAGACAACAACCACCCACCATCCATTGTCATGCGCATAATTGTCCACGAGCTTAATCCGGAAGGAGACGGAGGGGGAAGGCTTTCTTTGCCCAATTACCGCCCATTGGTTGGAGCGCACAAAAGTTATTTTAGATAGCACCCGTCCCCGCCGATGATCGACGGATGCCCTTCCCCAATAATCGCCCACCGGGTAATTCCCTCTTACGGGAAGGCACTTGTTCACATTCACTGAAAGGAATTGAACCTGCGCACCGCTTTTCAGCACCAACACCAAAGGCCATCCGGAACCACCACCGATACCTGTGGTTCACATATTATTAAAATTACTGAATATTTATTTCCAACTGTTCCACCCACAACAAACAACAATGTCTGACCAACCCGAAGGTCCTCCTGGGAGCACAAAATGATAGTGCACAGAAAATTAGCAGTATTGCTGTTACTGGTGGTCCTGCACCTGCTCGCCACCGCCACCATTGTCGTCTGCTCCTCGGACTTGGACAACACGCTGATGGAGCAGCCGCGGATCAGCTGCGAGGAGCAGCGAATCCGGATGTCCATCCGGACAGCGAAACCCTTTGGCGGGAAGTAGGCATCCGATGGGTTAAGGAGGATGAAAAATCAAAATTTCGAATTTCGGGATTTTTAATCCGGTCAGAATCGAATTTCGGGATTTTTAATCCGGTCAGATGAAATCTCGATTCTGTTTTTTTTTTTCAAATTTTCGATCTCTAGTAACAATAAATATTAATCTAAAACTTTTAAGTGTTTATGCCAAAGGCTTCTTCGCCAAGGAATCGTGCCGCGTGCAGGGCAATGGCGCCGGACACCTGGCCAACATCACAATTGTAATGCATCAGTCAATAAAAATCAATACAGTAATATAATCGATAAATCAATAATTTGCAGCCCGTGAACTCAGACTGCGGGATGCGGCGACGCAGAAGTGTACGTATCTCATACTTTGCTGGTCAATAATCGATGACAAACAATAATACGTTGTACAGGTTGGCCCTCAAGGATTGTCACTGGAACTTGACGTCATCCTAATGTTTCACAATCGGTTTCTGACCAAAAATGATAGGGTCGGTTGTCATTTGCCATTCGAGTAATTTTTAAACATTTCCATTTTTCAGGCCTTCCATGTGGAGTGCCAGTATGTGGAGATGGATCAACGGGTCGGCAACCGTCTTGATATCAGGCCTGTATTTTCCGCATAAAATTTGAAAATTTCCAAAAATTCCAGTGCATTGCCTTCTACAGAACTCAGCCAGACCTTGCTTCAGGTATTGCTTCATTCAAACTTCTATTTTTGAAAATTTCATTTTTTCATTCAGTCAAACATGGCGCCAAAATGCCGCTACGAAGTGCTCAGCGTGGACACAGGCAACCCTATCTCGTTTGCGGCAATCGGTCAACCGGTAGGTTTTGACTGTGCTATAACGTTAATCAAACGCCCATTTCCTTATTTTGGGACTTTTTAACAAACTCCCATCACCATTCACCATTCTAACTAATCTGAATTGTCAAGTCTTAAGAATCTCATCCCCAAAATTCAGGATTTTTGGTTTTTCTTTTTTTTTTGTAGGTGTTGCACAAATGGAGCTGTGTGACCGCCGGAAAACTGGGTGGAAGTGGGTATGATGGGGAAACGGCTGAAGGTGGCGCGGAAACGGGCATGTATTGTCTGACGGTGCACAGTGAGTTTCGGGAAATTTGAGATTTGTGTGCAATTTTCAACTTATCGCCAGGTTGCGAGGTGGACGATGGACAGGGCAACGTGCAAAAGTTGCTGGACGATAAAGGGTTCGGGAATTCGACCGATTTAAAAAAAATGAGAATTTCAAGGTGTCCATTGGACAAAGGCCTATTTGGTGCTATCGAGTATAGCTCCGACATGGAAGCATTTCAGCGTGGCACCGTGTTCAAGTTCGCGGATCGACCAACAGTTTACTTCAGCTGTCAGCTGCGGTTGGAGGTCAAACAGGGCTGGAGGCAGTGCCAGGTATTCGCGGAAAGGAAAACAGGGACAAGGGACGTAAATAGGTGGAGAACGGAAAAAAACTACGAAAATTTGATTAATCTAGCAAAATTTGTTTCGAATTCGGAAGGTAATGATTTTTTCTCTTTTTATCGAGTCCGATAGTATTTTGTCATTTTAAGTACAGTATAGCTATATGAAATAATGAACATCGGTTTTACACCCTGTGATAATATAATGACAAATTTTTGGGCAGCTTATTTCATTTTTCCGGACTTTACACTGATATCGTTGTGTGTGAATTATTTGTGATTAAAGGCACAAAATGGTTTAAGGCCATGGGCAAGGGGAAATTAATTCGGGTTTTGCGCGATCTCCCCTCATTTGCGTTTTATTGCATTTTTGCTGATAAATTTTCCCCTACGATGCGGGGGGGGGTCTCCTTGCTTATGGATGGCCCTGATGGTTCAACTTGCTACCATTGAAGCGCGACGAATGCGGCGCTCAGAAGATTGGATCAGCGGAACTCCAAGCCGAAGGTGGTGGTGGCTTCACATCCGCCGACTTTCCGACTCCGTCGCCCTCTGTCTCCGGTTTCTCGATGAGCACCGACACAACAGAAGCCTCCGCGATGACCGCCGTCCAGTTCGCGCATCCGACCGTGGCGGAGCAGCAACCGGTGATGATCACCGACGAAGCAAGCACCACTCAACCGACGCTTGCGATCATTCGCAAGACGCGCAGGTCAGTTTGCCAGTCCGAACCCAAACCATGAGGAAGTCGTTCACCTGTTAAAGCACCACCACCCGTCGCCCGCCATCCACATCCACGCCCAACGGCCTCTATGTGGAACAGGATGAGCCGCAAAGCTACAATGTTCCATGTTCGCCACGATGCCACCACCGCCATGACTACCACTCGGATACTATGCTGGATGACAACATCGAGTCCTCAGCTTCTTCGGAAGAGGTGACTACTGAACTAATTAGGTTATCCAATTTCCTTAGTCTCGAATGATTATAGGGTTTTGTGTAAATTCCCCAAATTCAAAAAATTTTTGAAAGTATTGAGGAAATTTATTTGTGGCGAAAGCTACATCCTTAACAGTGAAATTTTGACGATTGTCGGAAATACGACACCCCCTCGAAATCGCTCAAAAGTGTTACCATTCTATTCCTCTCGTCGAGCTGAGCATTTTTATCCCAAACTTTTTACACGCAAGCAAAGAAAAAAAACTTATAGCCTCATGAAAATATGTCAACCTATATTCCCCTACATTGTAAACCCATGTTCCCGCATGCACAACCTTTGTTCCCTTACATTGCAAACCCTTGTTCCCGCATGCTCAACCTTTGACACCTAGTACGCTTCAATGCGGCCTAACCAAGCCTAAGCCTAGAGCCTAACCCATGTTCCCTAACCCATGTTCCCCTAAGCTTAGGCCTAAGCCTAGAGCCTAAGCCTAGAGCCTAAGCCTAGGAAACCCAAGCCTAAGCTTAAGCCTAAGCTTAGGCCTAAGCCTAAGCCTAGAGCCTAAGCGTCAAAAGCGCGTACGTGAACGGCTACCCCAGACCCACCCAAACCCGCGGAGTAGTATAAAAAACGCGTACGCGACAAAAGCACGTACGTGTAACAGCTAGGTTGAACAGGCGGGAACATGAGTTTGTAATGCAAGGGAATAAAGGTTGGGCAATTGGGAACATAGGTTTTCAAAGTAAGGGAATAAGGGTTGTCAAATTTTCACGAGGCTATAACTTATTTTTTGTCAGGCTTACGTGCAAAAACTTTGAGATAGAAATGCTCAGCTCGACGAGAGGAATCGATTGGTACCACTTTTGAGCGATTTCGAGGGGGTGTCGTATTTCCGACAATAGCCGAAATTTTTATGGATGAAATTCTTCATAATACAAAGTATTAAATGAGCTTTTGAAAGTTATAAAAAGGAAAAATAAAAAATCATCGAAGAATCACTAAGGAAAAATAAAAAATCATCGAAGAATCACTTTAGTATAACTTTCTTCATAATGATGAGAATCGAATCTTTTTAAAATCGAACTTGAACTCGGAATTCCCTGATAATTTATTCGAAAAATTATCCAAAATTTCTTTAAATTCCAAATGTTTAGTTTTGAGTCTTAATAATCTGTTCAGGAATACTGACTGAGTTCGGTTGTTAACATAGAAATCATGCATTTTGAGCTTGAATACGATTGTTAGGTTCTGAACATTTTGAACAAAATACCCAAAAATCGCGAGGGTATGAGTCAAGCTGCTTTATTTGGGTGAGGGAAGAAGTTTGTCTGGCGGAAGTTTGGGCTTTGCATGTGTTTATTCTTAGATGCCTTTGCGAATGCAGATCGCGGGTCGGTATCCGGCTCGACGCCAGTACCATCTGCTCCGGCAACGGTCAACAACCCCGTTGGAGATGGAGCTCATGTCGCGCAGCAATAGCAGTAGCTCATCAGCATCAACAGAGTTTGTAGACATCGATGTGAGTCAGGCGGTGGATGTGCTGGACATGGTGGACAGCGGGGACCAACAGATGGTAAGAACACATGGACAGCCCCTTCCCCAAAACTACCTTACTCCTTCCTTAAAGGATAATGCCACTGATCGCAAATGGCCGTCTCCGCACTCTGTGCATGCCGTTGATCTGCAACAGGTGATTCTTTTTACACGTGAATTTCGGACAAGTTTTGAATCTGATTTTGTGGATTAATTCACGAGTCACATTTCAGAGAGTTTATACTTTAAGACATGTTTGAATCTTTGAATTTTTTAAGTTCATATAATCAATCTAATCTTTATTCCGAGCTAAATCTACATTTACATAAAATTTCTGAGTTATAGGTCATTGTTCTTATTGAAAATCATAATATTTTGGGCATTGGTTTGGATTGCCTTGTTTATATTATTTTTTTATAAGCTCTCGTTTTCACTGATTTTACTGAATATAAAGTGTCCTCCTCCCTCGCCCTCTAGCAGATGTGCGTGTCCCGCCAGATGCTGTCTACGGTGCTGTTCCTGGCCGTCCTATGCCTTCTGTCCGCGCTGACCGTGATGATTTGCGCGTTGTTCTCCTGCTCCTCCTCCTCCGCTTCCTCCACCTCTTCATTGTCCCTCCGCTTCCGTCGCCCATCACCTCCCATTCTGCCGCGACCAACACGCTTCACCAGATGCGCAACAGTGCTGGACGCGTACAACAGCAACGGTACATGACACAATAGGGTACGGTGTGGAGTATGGTACTGTAAGCATCGAGATGATCACGTCAGAGATATATGTGATATATCAGCAGAAAAGAAGAGAAAGAGGCTGATGCATTCACGCCGGGCCACTAGGCCATTTTTCCTAGGCCAATTTCACTTGAATGGCGAATATTTTAAGTAACTAACAGACAATATGGCGGATGAAGCAGCAAATGTGTTGGCAAAAATTTGTGAATTCGGTTGACATCAGAATGCCAAGTGGCCCCGCGTAAAAGTGTTTATATTTATGTGCATTACTTCATATTCCTTCACTCATCATTCATTCACATGTTTGTTCATTTTCTCACGCGTGAATAAATGTGATGCACAAATGTTGAGCCCATCAGACATGCACCCAAGGAAAGGATGAGTTTTCCTCAAAAATGCGACATTCTTAGCAAAACATTTTGTAAATTCACACATTTTTAGCAAGAAGTCTTATATTATTTATCCGCTGAAGGCCAATTTTCAATGTGTGGCCTTTACTAAACAATCAAAGCAGTCAGAGACGACGTGATGGACCATTGGATGCATGGGAGCTTTGGTCTTCAGCTCCGACACGCCCACTCTGGTAACGTGTTTGCCAAGGTTTGTCGAGTTCTTCTTGCTCTACTTCCAAACGAACTTTACTAACTCCCCTTTTTGGCGCTTAATCCTTCCATTGGGCTAATGGAACATTTCCGGCGTAAATATCACCGTGAATGATGCGATGTTATTGCGCACTTCCCCGCAAAATACAAAGTGCCTGCGGGGCAAGTGGGGGCATTTTAGAAAATCATCTCCTAAAGTCAGTCGGCCCCATCGCGACGAATACATGCATTAACATTTTCAATGCGCATCCATCCGGGTCGGCTCCGGGCTGTGTTCGGTCCACCACTTTTCCAGGAAATAAATGGGTCTTTTCCCCGGCCGATAGGAGTCATTTCATCTCAAGTTTCGGATGGCCCACTTTGTCTGTCGTCCTCCATTTTCCAGCCGCATTTTCATCAACTTTTTGTTCACAGTCGTCTCTGAACGGGCTAATTTGGCCATGATGGGTGACTGACTAGACTTTTCTTTCTGCCAAAGCACTTTTGGAACTCCTTTGGCCCAGTCTCCCCCCCCCGCCGCATTCACCTCAAAAATCTAATTAATATTAACAAAAAGTATACAGCGCCGAACACATTGCTTTTTGGACGGAAAGAAGCCACTCACCGGAGGCTTCTTGCTTTTTCATTTTTTGTCATTTTTTACTTATTAGACTTACATTAAGGGGAGAGGTAGGTACGGCTGTACACCACAGACCACACTCGGGGCACACTCAGCGATTCCTCACGAGGACGAAATTCAATTTTTGGCCACTTTTCGGTCCTCTCGAGGGCCCACACGTGGTAAGATTAGTGCGTGCCACACTCTGCACCAATTTGGCCAAAATTGAGGGTCCAATAAATGAGGGTTGTTGGGTTTGGTCTAGAAACCGGCAAAAACAATTTCCCGGAATCGGGATCGAGCTTTCAAAAATGGAGTCCCGATGGACCGGGCCGGGATCTTTCCGTGACTCGGTTCCGTAAAAAATTCCGTCAAATTTTTACGTGACGCTCTCGAGATTTTATTTTTTTAATCGGTAAATTTCAAATTTGTCTATTGACAATTTTTTAAAACGCAATTTCACGGAAAAATTTACCATCTTTTCCAAAAATTTCATTTTTGAAAGAAATTTTCTGGAGAAAAATCAAGAATTTCTTTATTTTCTCCGGGACTTGGTTTTTTACGGGATTCCCTGTCCCTTAAAAACCTCTGAGCTAAAAAGTGGAATCGGGAATCCCGTAAAAATCCCGCGGGACTCCCAATCCTGCGGGTCTCTAGTTTGGTCTCTTAATTAACTTCCCGCCCCGTGACCTTCTTTGTTTGTGCGCCCTTCTTCCACAATTCAAAAAAAAGGGCCAATCCTTGCTGCCATGAGGGCGACCTAAAAAGATGATAGATGCGTTCGACGAAACGACGCAGACGTTGGGATGAATGATGACCGAATTCTGGTCCGGCATAGAGACGACCTTCAAATCCTCACGGATTTCCGAACTTTCTAAGAACCCTCCTTCCCTCCCACAGGCTTCGCCCCCTCATTCGTCGACCTTGTCAAAAAGATTAGAGCCCCTCGTCCCCTATAAAACCATGTGGACAACGCCTTTGGGAATTGCCTGCCCTTCGCATTCCTTTCCGAAAAACAAAGCACAACAACAAACCCTCGGTCACACGGGAGCTTTTGCCTGGAGGTGTCCTATTGGCGGCAAATGGTCTTCTGCCCAGCAGCAGCAGCTTCTTCCCGCCCTTTCGTGACATTTGGGTTTTTGCGTAGGTCGGATGGGAGGACACTTTTCTAACGAATTATTGCGCGTGGGCGAATGACTAAAAAAAAGTGTGAACTCACTAATGCAGCGCATGTGCGCATGTGAATAACTAAAAAGATAGCGCATAGGTGCCATTTAGAAAAGCGATTCGCATTCGGAATATGATGTTTGGCCAATCTATGACCTCTTGGCCCGTCCCCATCCCGAATGTTTTGGCCAAATTTGGTTTTTTTGATATCCGCTGCTGCGGCTTCTCTCACTTTGCAAATAAGGGGGTGGTTCCCAAGCGGGAAATTGTGTGGTGGCCATCCCATTTCCGCTCTTTTCCACTGAAGACGCTTCCTCCGCCCATTCATCATTTGTTGAGATGTGGCAATTATATAAAACTTTGCCATTTGTCACCCCGTCCACACGGTTCATCGTTGGCGCCAAATTTGGCTTTTTTTCGCTATGTCTGTCATTTCCCAGTTTGGCTGACTGACTTGTGAGTGGACAATTTAAGAGGTGTTTGGCTATCCAAAATAGGCATCTATCCGTTAAGTGTCCCAGCGCTTATGCCCACGCGTGTTAAGAAGACTTCTACTTTTCCGCGGATCCATCCAATTAAAAGTTGGCCTACTGGCCATTTCCATTTTTGAATTTTTTGACCTCCGAACTCAATAAGACGGATTTCCTTCTCAGTTTGGTGGGTTTGCCGATTAAAATTCAATTAGGCGTCTTTTTCTGGATTCCGAGTCGCTTTCCCTGCAGACTTGGCCACTGCAACATAAAAAACGAAAGATGTTGCACGGAGCAAAAAGGTGCCAAAAATGGCATTGTTCAATGAATTTGTTAGTCACCACAGGAGGGCATCAGATATCTTCTTCAGCCATCATTCTTACCCGAAAATGGAAATAGGATACCCGCTATAGTGTCCTAAATAAGTGGTTTTGCAATGCACTTTAAGACAAGCACTAAGGAATGCATTGACAAAAAAAAACACAGAGATTTCCAGAAAAAAATACAGCCATTTGGCACGACACTGCACACAGAGCTTGGGTTCCTTAGAACATCTGCTTCCGCCTCCGGTTCATGCCCATTGCCCACCACACTTTTATTTGCATTCATCATTTTGCCCTTTGGGCATTGTTTTTGCACATTTGACGCGCAACTTGTTGTACTTCCGGCGTCATCGAAGCATTACTTTTAAATGAGAAAAGGGACAGGTGTGCGATTTCCTCCCCTCCTTAGGCCCTTAACCCACTCAGACAACCCCACCAACCGTTGTCTGTGAGAATTGAGTCTGAACAGTGAGACACACACACAAAAGGTGTGTTCGTCGTCCGTTGCTGACGACGACGGACGACACTTTGGCTGATTAGCAATGCCCAAAATGGAAGTCACCGTTTGGTGGTTGGTGGCTGGCCCTCCCCCTCCTCCCACCTCCACCACCAACCAACCCATTTCATTGTTTTGCGCCCGGGGGTATTCTTCGTAACCTCGTTTCATGCCCACACGTTCCATTCAATTATCCCTCCTCCTAACCAACTTATTTTATCAAACAGTTCATTCAATCATCAGCAACGCGTCATTGTTGGAACAGGCTTTCACCCTTATAAGCAAACCTTACTTCCGCACAGTCTACCACTCGTCACTTCTATCTATGTGACCATCATCATGTGGCCAAGTTTGGCCAAAACAAATGCGCTGCGAATGCGTGCCCAAATTTCCGCGAAATCACTGCAAACTAAAGCACCTTTTTTGCCTGAATGCAAAATTAGAGGGTGCACCTGCCCTAACGCCAAGATAAATGCCTAATTGGATGGATGTATGGACGCATCCATCTTTTCCATTCCTTGTACCAACCCAATGACCAGCTTGTGCCAAACTTTCTTTAGCACGGACCACCTGCTCACAAGTCAGATATTGGTGTTCAACCACTGGCCATTCATTGCGAGATAGAGTTAGCGCACATCTGTGCATCTACTATTATATATACGCATACCACCGATTTACTAGTTATCAGCCAAAACCAACATGATTTTATATAGGCTAAAGTATAGGTTAAAGTAAAATGCAACTTTGACTTGAACTCATTTAAAACCCCCTCCCCACGACTTGTGTCTATAGCAAGCTTTGGCAGATTTTTCTAACTTCTAAACTGTCTGATATTTTTTTCTGTTCTTATGTAAGTTCTGGTAAAGCTAAACAAGAAATGAGAAAGGTATGTTGGATAATACACCACTTCCACATCACTTTCTCAGACGCAAATCCAAAATTCCATTAATGTCCCTCTGCGTCTCCAAAAACCCCAACAGAACGTCATTCTTTTGTGTATTTGGGATTGGGGACCGACAATTCGCTCGCTCTGTTGCTCCCTTTCCAAATGCTTCAAATACCTCTTGTCTACTTGAGGCACTTCACCCCTCCCCGTGGTGCATCCAGCAGAGGAAGTGCCAAATTTGGAAAGACTTTCGACGAAAAAGGGTCAAAGGCTCCGTCATCACCCTCCACCACGGCGCCGAGGGAGGGGCGAGGGGGTGGCGGCTATCAAAAGGGTTGTTGCTTTGCACCTCTCGCTGACTGAATTCACTTTGTGCCGTTCCAAAACGGATGAGACACTCCTGAGTTCTCCCCCTGACACCCAATTTCCGTTTCCGCCAAAAACCTTTTATATGCACAAAAATTGATGATGTGCAGCGCGATGTGAGGAGCCATCCTCAGAGGGTCGTGGGAAATCCCTCTCTCCCCACTTCCATCCGTCCCCCTTTTGATGATGTGCAAAAGAGCTTTTGACGTGCATGTCGTGGCCAAATCCAGATGCTGTGTCTTCGACCTCGAATTTGATTATCCGTCCCACCCCAAAATGGTTGGCCGCGCCAACCTCCTCCAGCCCCCGGAAGCGGAAAAAGCATATGCACAAAGTGCCTGGGGCATGTGTCCGTTTTTTTTTTGCTAAACCTCCTGCGACAGCCGCCAACGCAAACGCAATTCCCTGCGGTGACGAGCAAATCACATTGCACTTACTTAGCCATTGTGTTCTGAGAAATGTGCCTCCAAAGGAGATTATAGGAGAAACGGCAGTTCCAACGCGAGGGACCATTGTTCCGCAAATTGCAAAAAAAAAAAAAACACATCCCAGACCAGCATGCATCCATTCCCTTTAAAAGGCCAAAAAGCACTGAGCATCGCTGACCAATCCCTCCCTCAGACTACTATTCCCCGAGGGCATGTCACTAGCAATATGCACTTGTCTCTCCCCAACCAATGGGGCTTCATGCGGTTGTTCCCCTTCTCGCGTCATTATCAAATGCCTTATAGAAGTGTTGGGGCATTTTTTGAAGCCCATTGGCCACTGTTATCAGAACGCGTGCCACATATGCCGTCACCTTATTTACCCTCTTCCCACACGTGGGAGTCCCGGTCAGTAAATGGCCATAATCGTCATTGTAATTGTGCACTTCCTAATAGGCCAAATAATTATTTAATACCTTATTGGGAGGGTAAACCTTTAGGGAAGGGGGAAGACACCAGATAATCTCATAAAATCCCATCTGAATTTATTTATGGTAATAATCTGACCTGTCCCTATATATTCAGGTTTAAATTTTGGCATTTTTGAACATTTTTCACCAAATGGCACATTCGATGGTCCCGACCACTGTTGCTCTGTTGGCGCTCAGCAGTTTGCTGTTGGTCTCACTCACAACGGCTTACCCGGCCTTCTACATGTTCCGGAATCCGCACCAGTCATCGAGGTGAGCCCTTTAGAGGGGGATGCGTTTTTGAAACGAATGCCACCACTTTTTTAGTGCCAGCCAATCCGGTGATTCATCAGCCATGCCGCGCCCGACAAAACGTGCGTTCGATCGCCTCGACGTGTCTCCGTTTGATTTTGACGCGATGACCAAGCGATTTGTCAGTGACGAGCACATCGGAGGAATGATGCCAGTGAGTACAATCCCAACCCAGCCCAAAACTCCAAATTCTGTCGCATTAAGTTCGATGACGCCTATCTATACATGGCGGGGCCGCAGTTGGTGCGGAAACGGGCATTCGACCGGCTGGAGGACAGCGGCTTCTTTGGCATGAAGCGAAAGCGCGCCTTCGACCGATTGGACAGCTCTATGATGTTGGCCAAGCGGAGGCATTTGTGAAGGCGTGGGGACGAGACGGGCAGAGAACTTTTTCGTCGTCAGCGCAAACAGCAAGCGCAACTCATCAGTGAAGATGATGATGAGGAGGGAAGACGTAATTCACCCCATTAATTACCTAATTACAACACAATAGCCTCCCGAACCATCATCGTCTGTTGTACCATGTGTAAAGGCTGATTCGATTGCTTCACCATGAACTTATAATGTACAACTCCAACCCGAACAATTTCAATTTGTGCTCTGAACTCTGTCAGACCATCTGGGAAACGGAAGGGAAGGCAACCTCATCAAATTAGCCAGTTTACATTACACTCAACATACTCAACAAATTTACTCAACAAAGACATTATTAACCGATCATTAGCCGCGAGTAGATTGATAATCTCTTAGAAACTCCCATTCATAAAACTTATGGGGAAACACTCATAGCTTAATCGTATGCCAAATCTTTCACACGCCCACAACCCGTCGATGACGAATGCTCGCTCGGCTAACCGGTTTTTCCTTTTGATGTGGACACCGAACAAATCCTCGGATAAGAATAGATTTGAATGTCCGATGTCCGAGTGATTTCATCAATGCATTTTTGTCAACTTCTCACATGAGACGATCGGACTGATTTCCAAGTATGAATTCAAAATCGGAGAAATGTTAATTTTTACCGCGAGCTGGCCAAGCTTCATTGATTTTCTCAAAAAATTCCATGGCGTTTCGTGAAAAAATGCCGAAAAATTCAGGGCTTCAAAAGATTTTGGGATATTCTGACATCATAAGAGAATGAGAGACGACTAAAGCGCTTTATAAATTGAGCTTTTTTATTCAGTAGTCATAATATCTGGATTCCTCTTATCGACATTCTGTGCCATGGGGATTAAGTCACAATAATTATACACACATAAAGAAGGAATGGTGTGAGAAAAAGGAAGCTTATGAGTGCGGGTAGGTGGCGAGTGAGTCATAGCTGCTGATCCAATTGCGTAAAAAATCATAAAAATTTAAACAAAAATTTGGGCGAAAAACAATGAAAATGGAAAGGAAGTATAGTACGAACGAGTAGGCATACACTGAAAACCGTGAGTCCGATGCCATGTGCTACAGCATTTTGGACATCTCCAGTTCCCGCTGCTCCTGCTCATCCTCGTCGTCCATCAAAGCTTCCGCAAGCGATGTTGGAATATTTGTTTCAATCCACTTCAGGTCATCCTGGAAAAAGAATGGATATTATATTGACAAAAACCAAAATGAGTATGGATTAAAAGTAGGGTAAAAAAAATCAGAATGGGAAAAACCTGTGGGATTTGTTCTAACTTGTAACTTCATCGCATCTTCCTAACCTATTATTATTTTACAGAGGGCTCCACTCTCCACTTCAGCCACCCTTCGCCCTTCTATTTTTTTGTCCTTTCTCAAAGGCCAACCTCCAATTTTTGATCTCCGTTGGCATTTCCTCCGCCCGCATCAGCGGCCTTCTTTTCGCCCGATCTCTTTTGCACCATCTCATATATGGGCGGCCTTTGGCCACCGCTTTTCGTAAACAGCTCGTCCTCCTCAATATCGTCGTCCTCATTTTCATCCTCCGAGTTGTCCAGCAGGGGCGTGAACGCGTATCGTTGGTTGTTCTGGGAAGGTCGCCACAGGAACATGATCACGATCAGAATTGTGCAGAAGAATAAGTGCCAGAACGCAGTGTCCACCCACCTGAAAAAAGCAACAAAGATTGTCAGGAAACTCCCATATAACCAGACATATTAAAAGCGCTAGAGCTGAAAATGACAGTGTAATTAACAAAAAGTTGTCATTAATACGCTTTAAATTTCATATCAATTTGAACTAAGTTTAACATTTTTACGGATAGGTTACCCCTCCCGTGCCTGCCGATAAGGCTGACAATTACGACTGCTTCTAAAATATACACGAGAAAAAGAGATGGCAAACTAGAGATAAAGACTGCTAAAATGAAAGTGAGGTACGACGAACTTATTTATTATGTCCATTCAGTCTGTTTTATAAATTTGCTTCTTTAAGTTCATCATCTAATTCCTTCCAGCTTTTTTTTTGTAGAGAGATTTGATCGAAAACGTACAATTCCTTCCAGTCCTTCATACAATACTGGAACAAGTGCATGTAGAGGGACCACATCATATAGCCGACAGCTACAGCCAAGCCCATGCCGAGCACATTAGTGAAGTGGCGGTAGAGTGAGAGTTTGACCTCAAAATATGTGAGTTTGTAAAAGGCATGGAATGGTCAAATTGATAAAAATGTTCTCGAAAAAAAACCTCATTTCTTCGCATCCTTAGCGCACGCATTGTGCTGATGAGGGAAGAGAAAATCCACCAGGCAATGCAAATCTCCAACAGTGCCAATGGCATCTTCGCAATCTGCTTCTCCTTCATCGCTTCAGTGGA
>JAEHOM010000034.1:0-30060 GCA_016433075.1 Hoplolaimus columbus | reverse complement strand
CCTCACGCATTTCAGTTCAGGAACAACAGTCTGCAAAAAAAAAGCATTCGACCTACAACCAAAAGGTCGTAGCCCTACTCGCTAAGTATTGTCGAGCCCATGCAAAAGACCATGTACCCCACAAAAAAATGAAAGGCGCGGTAAACCGCGCCTTCCTGGCAATGCATCACTCGCCCTGTCGGGCCGGCGCATCCAACTCAAAAGCCGTATGCAGCGCGCGTACAGCCAGCTCCAGGTACTTCTCTTCGAGGACGACCGAGACTTTGATTTCCGAGGTGGAAATCATCTGGATGTTGATACCTTCTTTGGCAAGAGCCCCGAACATACGGCTGGCAACGCCAGCATGGGAACGCATGCCCACCCCGACGATCGACACCTTTGCAATCTTGGTATCGCCGACCACTTCACGCGCGCCAATCTCGCTCGCAGTGTTCTGCAGGATTTTCAATGCTGCATCGTATTCATTGCGATGCACGGTGAAGGTGAAATCGGTGGTGTTGTCGTGCGAAACGTTCTGCACGATCATGTCGACTTCAACATTCGCATCGCTGACAGGCCCCAGAATCTTGAAAGCCACGCCTGGGGTGTCTGGCACGCCACGGATCGTCAGCTTGGCTTCATCGCGATTGAAAGCGATGCCGGAAATGATCGGCTGTTCCATGGATTCCTCTTCATCAATAGTAATGAGGGTGCCCGGACCCTCCTTGAAGCTGTGCAATACGCGCAGCGGAACGTTGTACTTGCCGGCGAACTCCACCGCACGAATCTGCAACACCTTGGAACCAAGGCTGGCCATTTCCAGCATTTCTTCAAAGGTGATCTTGTCCAGCCGTTGGGCCACTGGCACGACGCGTGGGTCAGTGGTGTAGACGCCATCCACATCGGTATAGATCTGGCATTCGTCAGCCTTGAGCGCTGCCGCCAGGGCCACACCGGTGGTGTCCGAACCGCCACGACCCAGCGTGGTGATGTTGCCGTGCTCATCCACGCCCTGGAAACCCGCTACAACTACCACACGGCCTGCTTTGAGATCAGTGCGAATTTTCTGATCATCAATCTGCAGGATCCGCGCCTTGGTATGTGCGCTGTCTGTAAGAATGCGCACCTGACTACCAGTGTAGGACACCGCTGGCACGCCACGCTTGTTCAGCGCCATGGCCAACAGCGCAATGGTTACCTGCTCGCCCGTGGAGACAATCACATCCAGCTCGCGCGGCAGCGGCTGTTGATCACCGCTGATGGCCTTGGCCAGATCGATCAGGCGATTGGTCTCGCCACTCATGGCCGACAGCACCACTACCAGGTCATCGCCAGCATCGCGGAATTTCTTAACCTTGTCGGCGACCTGCTCGATTCTTTCGACAGAACCGACCGAGGTGCCTCCAAATTTCTGTACGATCAAAGCCATTTCCAAGCCGCCTCAGCCCGTAAAGGGGCGCCTAATTTCCAATCCACCCGCACTGAACAAGCCCGTGACTAGACAGACCACGGGCCGGTTAACAGTGCTTTAAATACCTGCCTCGACAAATGGCACGGTCAAGGCCAGCGCCGCGTCCAGGGCTGCGGCATCGACACCACCGCCTTGCGCCATGTCCGGACGACCACCGCCCTTGCCGCCCACTGTCGCAGCGGCTTGCTTCATCAAATCACCGGCTTTGAGTTGGCCAGTCAGGTCCTTGGTTACACCAGCAACCAGAACGACCTTATCCTCATGGACACTGCCGAGCAGGATCACTGCGCGGCCGAGCTTGTTCTTCAACTGATCGACCAAGGCCAACAGCGCCTTGCCATCCTGGCCGTCCAGGCGCGCAGCCAGGACTTTTACGTCCTTGACGTCAACCGCCGCGGCCGACAGGTCATCGCCCGCAGCGCTCGCCGCCTTGGCCTGCAACTGCTCCAGCTGTTTCTCAAGCGCACGGTTGCGCTCCAGCACGGCGGACAGCTTGTCGATCAGGTTGTCGCGGCTGCCCTTGACCAGGCCGGCCGCTTCCCTGAGTTGTTCTTCGGCTGCATTGAGGTAAGCCAGGGCCGCAGCACCGGTTACCGCTTCAATACGACGTACGCCCGAGGCCACACCACCTTCGCTGATGATCTTCAGCAGGCCGATATCGCCGGTGCGGTTGGCGTGGATGCCACCACAGAGTTCTACCGAGAAGCTGCCGCCCATGCTCAGTACGCGGACTTCGTCGCCGTACTTCTCGCCAAACAGCGCCATGGCGCCTTTGTTCCTGGCGGTCTCGATATCGGTTTCTTCGGTTTCAACCGGGGTATTCTTGCGAATCTCGGCGTTGACGATGTCTTCCAGGGCCTTGATCTGCTCAGGCTTGATCGCTTCAAAGTGGCTGAAGTCAAAACGCAGGCGCTGGCTGTCCACCAACGAACCTTTTTGCTGCACGTGCTCGCCCAGTACCTGGCGCAGCGCGGCGTGCAGCAAGTGAGTGGCCGAATGGTTCAACGCCGTGGCATGCCGTACGTCGGCATCCACCTGGGTGTCTACCGGTGCGCCCACGGTCAAGTTGCCCAGCACCAGCACACCGTGATGCAGGAAAGCCCCGCCGGTCTTGGTGGTGTCGCGCACATCAAAACGACCGGATGTCGAGCTCAGCAAACCGCAATCGCCAATCTGGCCACCCGACTCGGCATAGAAAGGCGTCTGGTCCAGTACCACAACCGCCTCTTCACCTTCGCTCAACACGTCGACCGACTTACCGTCTTTATAGATGGCGACGATCTTGGCCGAGCCCGCAGTGGCTTTGTAGCCGGTGAACTCGGTCGGTACGTCAACCTTGACCAAGGTGTTGTAGTCCAGGCCAAAGGAGCTGGCCGAACGTGCGCGCACGCGCTGGGCTTCCATCTCACGCTCGAAACCGGCTTCGTCGACGGTCAACTCACGCTCGCGGGCGATGTCGGCAGTCAGGTCCATCGGGAAACCATAGGTGTCGTACAGCTTGAACACCACATCACCCGGCACCACGGTGCCTTTGAGTTCAGCCAGGTCCTGTTCCAGAATTTTCAGGCCGTGCTCCAGGGTCTTGGAGAACTGCTCTTCTTCAGCCTTGAGCACCCGCTCGATGTTGCTTTGCTGTTGCTTGAGTTCCGGGAAGGCATCGCCCATCTCGGCAACCAGCGCGGCCACGATCTTGTAGAAGAAGCTGCCGGTAGCGCCCAGCTTGTTACCGTGGCGGCACGCGCGACGGATGATGCGACGCAGCACGTAGCCACGGCCTTCGTTGGACGGCAGCACGCCGTCGGCGATAAGAAAACCGCAGGAACGGATGTGGTCCGACACCACCTTGAGCGAAGACTGGCCTTCATTGGCGCAGCCAATGGCCGCCGCCGAGGCGCTCAGCAGGTTGGTGAACAGGTCGATTTCGTAGTTGGAGTGAACGTGCTGCATCACCGCACTGATCCGCTCCAGGCCCATGCCGGTGTCCACCGACGGTGCCGGCAGCGGATGCAACACGCCATCGGCGGTGCGGTTGAACTGCATGAACACGTTGTTCCAGATCTCGATGTAACGGTCGCCGTCTTCTTCCGGCGAGCCTGGCGGGCCACCCCAGATATCGTCGCCGTGATCGTAGAAAATCTCGGTGCACGGGCCGCACGGGCCGGTATCGCCCATGGTCCAGAAGTTATCGGACGCGTAGGGCGCGCCTTTGTTGTCACCGATACGGATCATGCGCTCGGCAGGTACACCGATTTCCTGGGTCCAGATGTCATACGCTTCATCGTCCGTCGCGTACACGGTGACCCAGAGCTTTTCCTTGGGCAGCTTCAGCACGCCGGTGAGGAAGGTCCAGGCGAACGTGATCGCGTCTTTCTTGAAATAGTCGCCGAAGCTGAAGTTACCCAGCATCTCGAAAAAGGTGTGGTGACGAGCGGTGTAGCCGACGTTTTCCAGGTCACTGTTCTTGCCGCCGGCGCGTACGCACTTCTGGCTGCTGGTAGCGCGGGTGTAGGCGCGCTTTTCCTGGCCCAGGAAGCAGTCCTTGAACTGGTTCATCCCCGCGTTAGTGAACAGCAGGGTTGGGTCATTGCCTGGGATCAAGGAGCTGGAGGCTACACGGGTGTGACCTTGCTCTTCGAAGAAGCGAAGGAAGGCTTCACGGATTTCTGCGCTTTTCATTAGGTTCTTCCACGGAGGCTGCGGCCAAAGGCCAGTGCGCAACATCATCAGACGGAGCGACGGCAAAGGGCCGCATTATATCGGCCCTTTGCCGGTGGTACAGCGTGTTTATGTGATAGAAACAGTCAATTAGACGGCCTGCACTGTCATTTCTGCGAAAACGCGACGAATGTCTGCAGCACTTGCTCGATCTGCGCCCGGCTGACGTCCAGATGGGTGACCATGCGCAGGCGCGGCGCGGCACTCAACTTGACCCCACGCTCGGCCGCAAAGGCCTTCAGCGCCTGCGCCTGATCGCCTACCTGCACATACACCATATTGGTCTGCACCGGCTCGACGCTGTAGCCGGCCTTGCGTAACTCATCGCCCAGCCATTGCGCGTTGGCATGGTCGTCAGCCAGGCGCTGCACCTGATGATCCAGAGCATACAACCCCGCCGCCGCCAGTGAGCCGGCCTGGCGCATGCCGCCGCCGACCATCTTGCGCAAGCGCCGAGCCTTGGCGATCAGCGCCACCGAGCCACACAGCACCGAGCCGACCGGCGCACCGAGGCCCTTGGACAGGCACACCGACACCGAATCGAAATGCTGGGCGATTTCTCGCGCATCCACCCCCAGCTTGACTGCCGCGTTGTAAAGGCGGGCGCCATCCAGGTGCAGGGCCAAGCCGTGCTCGTGGGTAAATGCCCGGGCCTTGGCCAGATAATCCAGCGGCAGCACTTTGCCCTGCATGGTGTTTTCCAGCGCCAGCAGGCGCGTGCGCGCGAAGTGGAAGTCGTCGGGCTTGATGGCTGCAAGCACCTGGTTCAGATCAAGGGAGCCATCAGCTTGAACCTCCAGGGGCTGCGGCTGGATCGACCCCAGCACCGCCGCACCGCCACCTTCGTATTTGTAGGTGTGGGCCTGCTGGCCGACGATGTATTCCTCGCCGCGCTCACAGTGAGCCATCAACGCCAGGAGGTTGCTCATGGTGCCGGTGGGTACGAACAGCGCCGCGGCAAAGCCCAGGCGCTTGGCCAACTCGGCCTCCAAGCGGTTAACGCTGGGGTCTTCACCATAAACATCATCGCCGCTGACGGCGCTGGCCATTGCGTCGAGCATGCCGGGGGTAGGTTGGGTCACGGTGTCGCTGCGCAGGTCGATCACGGTCATGAAGGGGGCCTCTAACGGAGTGGATAAGTCCTTTTGTGTGTGATTACTGCGGGCAAAGCCACGGAATATCAAGCCCCTATTGCATTCATTCGAATACCAACCAATCAAACCGATATAAGTTATCGAGACGGCAGCCGTGCAGTTTTCGAAAAACCATGTTAAAAACTCTCCGCCGCCAGGGTTCTGGCGGCAACGTTCTCAGGGCGGGGTGCAATTCCCCACCGGCGGTAATTGCACGCAATGTGCATAGCCCGCGAGCGCTTGGCGCCTTGAACTGCTCAGGCAGGACGGCGACAAGGTCAGCAGACCCGGTGTGATCCCGGGGCCGACGGTCATAGTCCGGATGAAGAGAGAACGGGATTGGCACCTAAGGGCCGCGCGCCTGTTTGCGCATGCGTACCCTTAAATCCCATTCGATTCATAACGCCCTGTTTTTTTCTTAAACAGGAGTCAGAACATGCAACCCACCGCAATCGACAGCAAAAGCAAAAACCATCACGGCGAGCGCGTCGCGTTTATCCAGGCCTGCTGGCACAAGGATATTGTCGACCAATCGCGCAAAGGCTTCCTCGCCGAAATGATCGCCCAGGGTTATCAGGAATCGGACATCGACTTCTTCGAAGTCGGCGGCGCCTTTGAAATGCCCCTACACGCCAAGTTGCTGGCCAAGACCGGCCGTTACGCGGGGATCGTCGCTGCCGCGCTGGTGGTGGACGGTGGCATCTACCGTCACGAATTCGTCGCGCAATCGGTGGTCAGCGGCCTGATGCAGGTGCAGTTGGAAACTGAAGTGCCGGTGTTCTCGGTGTCCCTGACGCCGCACCACTTCCATGCCGGCAGCGAGCACACCACGTTCTTCTATGAGCACTTCGTGCACAAGGGTCAGGAAGCTGCGCGCACCTGCGCCGATACCCTGCACAAAGTGCGGGCGATCTATCAAAGCGAGCCGCAAAAGCGCGTTAGCTGATTGCATCCGAGCCCTGTCCAGCCGAGTTTCCTTGGATCGACAGGGCATATATATAAGTAAAACCAGTGATTGATGTACCGACGATGTAATGGTTTTGAGGTTTACCTCAAAAGAGTTCCCATCATCAACGGAGTCAGCATGTCTGAGATTACCCTTCCAAGCGCTCCGCGCGCTCCCGATAACGTCTGGATGATTGACGGACGAATCAGCGACCCCATCAACCGCACCAAAAACCTCCAAAGGGGCCCGCACGCCCAACTGCCGTTAGCGTTCATCACGCTGCATGCCGATAATACCGTGCTTGTCGAGCGCGAATTGGCCGATGAACTGCACGATTACCTTGTGTTCACAACCACCGATAAAGCCGACCGAATCTGCGTCGACCTCCCCGCGCAAGGCGAAGGTGAAGGCCTCAGCGTCATAGTCAATACGCAACGTTTCCATGTCACCCTGAACGGGCTCAATCAGTTCGTGGTGTTCCGGACACAGGGCGGTGATGACCTAATTAATGTTGCCGACGATGTCACCCACCCCATCCTGATCGACGCCGGTGAAGGCAGTGATCGCATCTGGGCCGGAGGCGGCTACTCGCGCATTTTCGCCGGCCCCGGCGAAGATATGATCCTGACTCGGCGAGGCGCCTGCTATATCGAGGCAGGTGATGGAAACGACAAGGTTGTTGCCCTCGCCGACGGTGACATGACGGTCTACTCCGGCGCGGGGGACGATACCGTCATTGGCGCCCAAGGGCAGGCCTTTATCAATGGCGGAGAGGGCCATGATCATCTGACAGGGGGAGGCAAGCACAACATCCTGGTGGGTGGGCCAGGCGATGATATTTTACAGGCAGGCCCGCACAGCAATGTGATGTATGCCGGACACGGCATGGATCTGGCACTTCAGCTCAAGCCGAGGGACATAGTCTTCAAAGACTCCAACACCATCCTTGTTGCTGCGCAGCAGTTCAGCGTGCCCGCTTCCACATCAGGGAACAGCTCGCCAATAGATGTCCAGCAAGCGCGGGTGACCGATATCAATTACTACCCTCTGATCCACAGCGGCGTTCGAGTAGTCGGTAGCCTCCAGTTTCAACAACGAGTAAACGATGACCTCTCGCTGCTGGCCCAATCGCCGAACGGGCAACAATTGCTGCAAGCGCTGTACGCCGCGCAATTGATAGGCGGCACCCCAATCAATATCTATGAGTTGCAAGATGAGAGCAACGGGCTGTTTGCGCCGAGCAACGAATCGGAACCCAGGTCATTCATTGAGAATAATCAACGGGGCATACCGGCCTACGGTGGTTCGATCTACTACAATCCGACGTTCATCGGCAATCGAATGACCAACATACCGTTGCTTTATCACGAGCTGTGCCATGCGTACAACGCGGTCACCGGAACCACCCTGCCAGGATACAGCGAGGACGGTGTCGACGGCGACAAGGCCCGTCCGCTCATCCGCAACAGCGAACTGCAGGCGGTGGGCCTGCCTACAGACGCCCCCCCTTTCGACTTCGACAACGACCCGTCGACTCCACCCACCAATTCCAACCCGGTGTCATTCAGTGAGAATGGTATCCGCGAAGAACTGAACATGCCGCCGCGCAAACAGTATTCCTTTAACCCTGTTTAAGCTCCGCGGCGTCTTCTGAGGTCGGCACAATTAATATCCCCGCCCGTAGGCCATTCTTGACCTTCGGGTTGGGGAAAATGATATGCGCGCCCTCCTCCTCGATCACCCAACGGGTCTTGGCCACGTCTTCGGCCAACAGGTAGCCCTTGGCCAACGGCGAGAAGTTTTCCACATCCGCCGGCAGGTGCAACAGGAACGCGTCGCTGTGCTTGATCACTTCACGGGACACGGCAAACAGCTGCAGGCCGTCCAGGCTCTCGGTCACAGGCTCGGTGCCCTCGATGATCTGCGTGAGGCGAGCCTCCAGGAGACGCACGTCTACACCCTCGTTGTGCCCGAATGGTCGCGCCTTGCCCAATTCAAGGGTGAAGGCCTCGGCGCCCAACTGTTCATAGGTAAACGCGGTGAAGGTGATCGAGGTTTTATTCTGCAGCAACACCGCTTGTATACCGGCAGCGCGCAGGCGTGCCAGCTCGTGGCGCGAATGCTGGCGCCCTTCCTTCCAGGGATACAGCGCGAATTGTTCGATCTTCGAGCCACGAATCGCGGTGTGCAGGTCGTAATGCAGGCGCGAGCGGCCAGGCAGGCTGAAAAAGCTGCGGGCCAATTGCTCAAGCTCGGCGGCGCGCATGGCTTCGGGGCCAATGTTTTGTTCATGACGGCCATTGAACAGCCGGTTGACGTCCAGCTCGAGGTAACGCTCACCGCGGCGCATGGCCTCGGTATTACCGAACAGGAACAGAATACGGGTGCGGGGTTTGATCTCCCCGCGGGCAATGCCATGCAACAGGCGGTCGAGCAATTCGATCGGCGCGGTTTCGTTGCCATGGATGCCGGACGACAGCAGCAAGTCGCTGCCGTTGTCCAGAGCTTCAGGAGGACGCACTTCAAGCGCGCCTTCGCTGAGCCAGCGCATCTGCACGCCGTCGACAGTCAGTTGAATTTTTTGCGCCGGTTCACGACCGGCGAGGGTCAGTTCAAGCAGTTTGCCGAGGGCGAGCATAAGCAGCTTCCTTAGTGGTTGCAGCCTGGGCCATGGACGTGATCGTCGTCGTCACCTTCAACGTCGGCCGGTTCCATTTCCAGCTGCAGGCTCATCAGGTTGGTGGCCAATGGGCGCATCAGCAGGTTGGCGTACTCGGCGTCGCCCTCCTCTACGTCTACGCCAATCAGCAGTTGGCCGCGGCCATCGTGCTGGATCCAGATCTCCTTGCCCTGCCAGACCACGGCGACGCGGGTGCAGGAGGTTTCCAGCTGGGTGCCGTCGGTGTCTTCAAGGATGAGTTTCAGGGTGTCGGTCATAAATAAAATATCTCAGCCGTGTGGCATTAATTGATCTGGAAAGGATAAACCGAGCCCAGTTTAAGGATTTGCGTCAGCTCATCCAGTGCCGTCCGGCACTCAAGCAGCAACTGCGGGTCAGCCAGGTCGGTTTCGCGCAGGCTGTCACGGTAGTGCTTGCCCACCCATTGGGTCAGGGTTTCGTACAACGGCGCAGTCATGATAACCCCTGGGTTCACGGCCGCCAGCTCGGTTTCGTTCAACGCCACACGCAGGCGCAGGCACGCCGGCCCACCGCCATTCTGCATGCTTTGCTTGAGGTCGAAGACCTTGACCTCGCGAATCAGCCCGCCGGAAGCGGTCAGGCCTTGCAAGTACTGCCACACGCGCTCATTGGCGCGGCACTCTTCCGGCACGATCAGCAGCATCGAACCGTCAGGACGAGTCAGCAACTGGCTGTTGAACAGGTAGGAACGCACCGCGTCCTCGACACTGACCAACGCGCGAGGCACACACACCGACTGGAAGTTGCCGCCCAACTTGCCCAACTTGCCGTGCAGCTCGGCAAGCATCTGTTCGGTATTTAGGAACGCATCCTCGTGATAGAACAGCACCTCGCCGTTGCCCACCGCGATCACATCGTTGTGGAACACACCGGCATCGATCACCGCAGGGTTCTGCTGGGCGTAGACCACGCCGTCATCCTTCAAGCCATGCAGGCGCGCAACGGCCTGGGAGGCTTCGAGGGTCTGGCGCGCCGGGTACTTCTGCGGGGCCGGGTAACGGGGGTCGAAAGCACTACGGCCGAAGACGAAAAACTCGACGCCCGCCTCGCCGTACTCACGACAGAAACGCGTGTGGTTGGCCGCGCCTTCATCGCCAAATTGCGCCACGGCCGGCAAGGCGGCGTGGTGAGCGAAATGCTTGCCGTCGGCGAACATCGCCCCCAGCACTCGGCTGGTGGTGGGGTGCTCGATGCTGCGGTGGTATTTGCAATTGAGGTTGGCAGCGGTGAAATGCACACGACCGTCTGCGGTGTCGGCGCTTGGGCTGACGGTGGCGGCGTTGGCTACCCACATGCTGGATGCCGAGCAGCTCGCTACCAGCAAAGGCATGGCCTGCCTGGCAGCCTGCTCGATCACCTGAGCGTCGGTGCCGCTGAAACCCAAGCTGCGCAAGGCGGCTACATCCGGGCGCTCCTGGGGCGCCAATACACCTTGCACAAAGCCCATGTCCATCAGGGCTTTCATTTTCTGCAGGCCCTGCAACGCCGCTTCCTTCGGGTTGGAAGACTGCTGGCTGTTGCTTTGGGACGCGACGTTGCCGAATGACAAACCGCCGTAGTTATGGGTCGGCCCCACTAGACCGTCAAAATTGACTTCACAGGATTTCATCGGCGAGGCTCCACAAACATCTGTTTTTATAGGCATCAAATCACTTGAATACACCACAGATCCATTGTGGGAGCGGGCTTGCTCGCGAAAGCGGTGGTTCAGTCACTTCAAATGTTGAATGAAACACCGCATTCGCGAGCAAGCCCGCTCCCACATTTAGATCAGCGTTATACCTGGCGTGAGCGTTGCCGGGACTATCAGGCTTGGCGTTTCCAACGACGCCACCGGGTACGCGCAATAATCCGCCGCGTAATAGGCACTGGCGCGATGATTGCCCGACGCCCCGACACCACCGAACGGCGCGGTACTGGCAGCGCCGGTCAACTGCTTGTTCCAGTTGACGATACCGGCGCGGCTTTCCAGCCAGAACTGCTGGTAACGCGCTTCGGAGTCCGACAACAGGCCAGCGGCCAGGCCGTACTGGGTGTTGTTGGCCTCAGCGATGGCACCGGCAAAATCCGCATAGCGGATCACCTGCAGCAGCGGGCCGAACAGCTCTTCGTCTTCACGTTCCGTCACCCCGGTTACGTCGATGATTCCAGGGGTCAACAATGCGGCCTGAGCCTGAGGCTGGGTCATTTCCAGCAGTGCCACGGCGCCATTGGCCAACATCAGTTCCTGGGCTTGCATCAAGGCTCTGGCCGCAGCCAGGGAGATCACCGACCCCATGAACGGCGCCGGTTGCTGATCGAAAGCGCCCACTTCAATGCTCGCACTCACCGCCACCAGGCGCGCCAGCAAGGCATCGCCCCAGGCACCTTGCGGCACCAGCAAGCGGCGCGCGCAGGTGCAACGCTGGCCCGCCGAGATAAACGCCGACTGGATGATGGTGTACACCGCCGCATCCACGTCGGCGACTTCGTCCACGACCAGCGGGTTATTACCGCCCATTTCCAGGGCCAGGATCTTGTCGGGCCGCCCTGAGAATTGCTGGTGCAAGTGATTGCCGGTGCGGCTGGAGCCGGTAAAGAACAGGCCGTCGATGCCTGGGTTGGCCGCCAGGGCGATGCCGGTTTCCCGCGCGCCTTGCAGCAGGTTGAGCACGCCCGCCGGCAAACCGGCTTCGATCCAGCACTGTACGGTCAGCTCGGCGACCTTGGGGGTCAGCTCGCTCGGCTTGAACAGCACGGTATTGCCCGCCAGCAACGCCGGGACGATGTGCCCATTGGGCAAGTGCCCAGGGAAGTTGTAAGGGCCGAATACCGCCACCACACCGTGGGGTTTATGGCGCAACACAGCGGTGGCGTCGCCCAGGGGGCCGCTCTTCTCGCCGGTACGCTCGCGGTAGCTTTGCACCGAGATCGCAATCTTGTTGGCCATGCTGGTGACTTCAGTGGCCGACTCCCACAGTGGCTTGCCGGTTTCTTCGCCAATGCAGCGGGCGATTTCATCGGCACGGCTTTTAAGCGTAGCGGCGAAGGTTTCCAGCACGCTGATGCGTTCTTCGAGCGGGCGCTTGGCCCATGCCGGGAATGCCTGACGCGCAGCCTGCACGGCGGATTCGACCTGTTCAGCACTGGCACCATTGCCAGCCCACAGCACTTGCTGAGTCACCGGGTTGCGCGATTCAAACAGCTCACCCTGGCCAGCCAGCCAGCTACCTGCGATATACAGCGAATTCATTATTTGGACTCCCGAGCAGCAGACAACGCAACAGCACGTACTTGATCACCCACCACCAATTGCAGGCGCTTGGCAGTCTGTGGATCGACCACCAGCGTACCTGCCGCCAGACGGGCCGGAGCGGCGGTGATACGGCATTCCTCGCGCTTGCGGTTATGGATCAGGAACGGCGTGGCATCGTCCCCCGGCGTGCCGATGGCCAACACCAGTGACTGGCTGTCGCGCACCGCACGGATCTTGCTGGTTTCACATTCCACCGCCGGGCCGGCGTCGAAAATATCCACATAGCCCTGGTAGCTGAAGCCTTCGCTCTTGAGCATGCTCAGCGCCGGCTCGGTGTCCGGGTGGACCTTGCCGATTACATTGCGCGCGTCTTCGGAGAGAAAGCAGCTGTACAGCGGGAACTTGGGCATCAGCTCGGCGATAAACGCCTTGTTGCCCACGCCCGTGAGGTAGTCGGCCTGGCTGAACTCCATCTTGAAGAAGTGCCGGCCCAGGCTTTCCCAGAACGGCGAACGCCCGGCGTCGTTGGACACACCGCGCATCTCGGCAATGATCTTGTTGCCGAACAGTTGCGGGAACTCGGCGATAAACAACATGCGCGCCTTGGCCAGCATGCGACCGTTGAGGCCGTTGCGGTAATCGGCATGCAAAAACAACGAGCACAATTCGGAATTACCGGTGAGGTCGTTGGCCAGGAACAGCGTCGGTATCTCACGGTAGATATTCAGTTCCTGGGAAGCGCTGACAGTCAGCCCAACCCGGAAGTTGTACCACGGCTCGCGCAGGCCAACGGCGCCAGCGATGGCGGAGATTCCCACCACGCGGCCTTCGTCGTTTTCCAGCACGAACAGGTAGTCGGCATCGCCGCGCCCGGCTTCGCCGCGAAAGGTTTTTTCCGCCCAGCCCACCCGGTGGGTCAGGCGCTCTTCGTTGGCCGGCAAGGTGGTGAGGCCGGTGCCAGTGCTGCGCGCCAGGTCTATCAGGGCCGGTAAATCGCTGCTGCGTACGGGACGAACGATCATGCTATCTCCTCGAACGGGCCGCTGTTGTCAGCCACCCGCGAAACTCTCTTTTTAAACCGCAACCAGGCGCACACTGGCGCCTTCGCCAACGCCCAGCGCTTCGGCTGCCGCCAGGTCCAGGGTCACTGGTTTGCCGGGCGCGTAGTCCAGCTCCAGCATCACCGCACGGTAATCCTGCAACTGCGCGTTGCTCACCAGGTACTGGCGGCCAACCCCCTTGACCATCTCACCGATTTTCACTGGCACCACGCGGCTCTGGGCAATCGAGCGAATGCCCGAGACCCGGGCGTGCAGCGTCGGGCCACCGTCGAAGATGTCGATGTAATGGTCAGTTTCGAAACCTTCACGCATGAGGATGTCGAAGGTGATTTGCGCACGCGGGTGCACCTGGCCCATGGCTTCTTGCGCTTCGTCCGGCAGCAGCGGCACGTAGATCGGATAGTGCGGCATCAGCTCGGCGAGGAAGGTACGGCTTTTCAGCCCGCACAGGCGCTCGGCGGCGGCGTAGTTGAGGTCGAAGAAATTGCGGCCAATGGCATCCCAGAACGGCGAGTCACCGTTCTCGTCGCTGTAGCCGACAATCTCGGTCACCACCGAGTCGGCAAAGCGCTCGGGATGGCTGGCGACAAACAGCAGTCGGCCACGGGAATTGAGTTCCGACCACGGCGAACCGACCAGCGCAGGCTTCACGTAGAAACTGGTGAGCAGGCTGTTGCCGGTAAGGTCGTGGCACTGGGAAAGCACGTGGATCTTGTTGTGGATCTTCAGCTCGCGGGAGGCGTGTACGAAGGTCTCGTTACGAAAGCTATAGAACGGCTCGGAGTAACCGGCCGAGGCCACGATGGCCGAGCAGCCGGCGAGCTTGCCGGTCTCGGTGTCTTCCAGCACGAAGAAATAGCTCTCTTCACCGTTGAAACTCACCTCGGCCGCAAAAGAAGCTTCGCTGGCCGCGATCTTGTCGCTCAAGCGTTCCACATCATCCGGCAAGGAGGTGACACCAATCGGGCTGTCCGCAGCCAGACGCTGTACCTCGCCCAGATCAGCCATTTGCGCGGGGCGCATCACCAGCATGGTGTCACTCCTTAACTCGAAAACTCACAGAGGAAAAAATGCCGGACACAGGCCCTGGATACACATCGGTCTCAATGTGTCAGCAGATCCATGTGGTAGCTGGCTTGCCTGCGATACAGGCAACTCGGTATATCAATGTCACCGAGGTGATGCTATCGCAGGCAAGCCAGCTCCCACATGTGTTCAGGTCCGGCCAATAAAATGTGTCGCTATCAGGCTTGCGTCAACGTCTTCACAGCACGCTCAAAACGATCCAGGCCTTCGTTGATGTCCGCCTCTTCCACCACCAGGCTCGGCGCAAAACGCACCACGTCGGGGCCGGCTTGCAGGATCATCAGGTTTTCTTTCTCGGCCGCGTTGAACACGTCCTTAGCCTTGCCTTTGAAGGCATCGCTGAGTACGCAACCGATCAACAAGCCCATGCCACGCACTTGGGTGAAGATGCCGTACTGCTTGCCGATCTGCTCCAGGCGCGCCTTGAACAGGTCGTGCTTGGCATTCACACCCGCCAGCACTTCTGGGGTGTTGATCACGTCGATCACCGCTTCCGCTACCGCGCACGCCAGCGGGTTGCCGCCGTAGGTGGTGCCGTGGGTGCCGACCACCAAGTGCTTGGCCAAGTCTTCACGGGTGAGCATCGCCGCAATCGGGAAGCCGCCGCCCAGGCTCTTGGCGCTGGTGAGGATGTCCGGCGTCACGCCGTAATGCTGGTAGGCAAACAGGTGGCCGCTGCGGCCCATGCCGGTTTGCACTTCGTCGAATACCAGCAGCGCATCGTGGGTGTCGCACAGTTCGCGGGCGCCTTGCAGGTAAGCCAGTTCGGCTGGCAGTACGCCGCCTTCGCCCTGGATCGGTTCCAGAACCACGGCGCAGGTCTTATCGGTCACCGCCGCTTTCAGCGCAGCCAGGTCGTTATAAGGAACGTGGGTGATGCCGGTGATTTTAGGCCCGAAACCATCGGAGTACTTCGACTGGCCACCGACGTTGACGGTGAACAGGGTACGGCCATGGAAGCTGTTCAGCGCGGCGATGATCTCGTACTTCTCGCTGCCAAAACGGTCGAACGCCACGCGACGGGCCAGCTTGAAGGCGGCCTCGTTGGCTTCGGCGCCGGAGTTGCAGAAGAACACGCGCTCGGCAAAGGTGGCGTCGATCAGCTTGTGGGCCAGGCGCAGCGCCGGCTCATTGGTGAACACGTTGGAGACGTGCCAGAGTTTGTTGGCCTGTTCGGTCAAAGCACCGACCAGTGCCGGATGGGCGTGGCCTAGAACGTTAACCGCGATGCCGCCGGCAAAGTCGATCAGCTCGCGACCGGCCTGGTCCCAGACGCGCGAACCTTGGCCACGCACAGGAATAAAGGCAGCAGGTGCGTAGTTGGGCACCATCACCTGGTCGAAATCGGCACGTTGCACCGGGGCTTGCTCAACGGACATCGGAGTCTCCTGAAGAGGAACGCCTGCCTGGAACTGGCGGGCGATGCAGGGATTGTAAGGACAGTTTTCAGTGGGGCCTTGTCGCCAAGCGACAACTTCTTATAGCGCCAACCCGTGTTTTTCGCGGGTTTACGCGAATGCGACAAATAGCGTCGCAATGGCGCAGTTTAAACGCTGCGGCAGGTTTACGTCAGGATCATGCAGCGAAAGGGTTGGCGCGCCCTGACGATCTAACTGCGCCTACCTGAGTTCCGGGCAGCACGGCCTCATAAGCAAGGGAGGCAAGCGCAAGATCTGCAGGTTTCTTTGCGGGCATCACTATATATGCTCCCGCCCTGCATCAAAGTTGGTGTGATGTCGCTGCCTCAACTCAATGAAGATCCAGCCCATGCCCACCCCAACTCAGACCTCGCTCTCCCAACACCTCGCACAAGTCGCAGCCGTAGTGCCCGCCGAGGTCAACCCCCGCCTACCGAAATGGCTAGGGAACGCCTCAAGTGCCCGGCGTCAGGCCCTGAAAAACAGCCCAATTGAATTCGCCGATTGGTATGGCGATGCCAACCGCACCCAGCAAGCTCCCGCCAAGAAGGCCCTGGAGAACAGTTGGAAGGCACAAAACCAAGTCGACAGCGCCCTATCCATGCTCCAATCCCCGCAGGCATTTGCCGCCCCCTTGCTGCAGCAGGCACTCAAGCAGCAGTACGACGCCGACTGCGACGTCAGCGCTATTTACCTGCGCTTGTATATCCCACAGACCACACCGCTGCTTCCCATAGAAACTGGCGCCAAAACCTGGACCGTTTCACTGGTGGAGGCGGCATTGCACAACTTTGATGCGGGCGAAAGCAAGCCGACGGCCTATGCCAAAGAGTCGACATTCATTACTCAGCCCTCCGCCACCGGGCAATTCAACACGCTGCCCCAATTGCGCGAGAAAATCAGCATCGCGCAATTCATTGGGTTATGCCGTACGCTGGATGTCGGCAAGCAATACCAGCGCTACCTCAAGAACCTTTTGGGCTTCAATGACGCGGCGATCAAGGCTCAACTGCGCCAAAAGGTCATCAACAGCCTGAAAGCCGACGCCCAAGCCAGCTTGCATATGGCGCAGCTGAAAAAAGATATATCGCCCCAAGCGTTCAATGCACTTCGCAGCTTTCTCAAAAACCTGATCGGCGACCTGAACGGCAGGCCGTTGCTGTGCCATGACCTTAGCCTGATGAACGCCCCCTTGACCGGCATCGTGCTGTTCGCCGCCGACCTGGAGTCCAATCGCAGCGCCGTCCCGATGGTGGCCTACATTCCGGGCGACCCGCAATCGCCGCTCAAGTATTACGCCAACGGTCAGGCCTTCATGCAGGACCTGGCGAACAAACTGCGCAGCGCCGACTATCAGGCGTTTTTCAGCCGTTTCGTCAGGCATGAACAGCGTGGCTACTTCTTTGCCGATCTCAACAGCCGCTTATCACAGGTCGTCTGGCACGAGCATGTTTCGGGCGACCCCCGCCCTGTCTGGCGTGACGAACCCGTGGCCAAAACCAACCTGCAATTCTATGCGACGAAAATCACCAACGACCTGTACGAGCACCTGTATGAGAACAAGCTTGATAAGTTGCTCAACGATGCTCGCGTAACGGCCATTCCCACCGCCGACGCTGACAGAAATGCTCGCTGGCGGCACTGGGAGGTTGTGCAGAAAATCGGTGAAGCCATTCTCGAAATCGCCGCCTTCATCGCAACACCCTTTGTTCCGCCGCTGGGCTTACTGATGCTCGGCTATACCGCCTATCAACTGCTCGACGATGTGTTCGAAGGCGTGCTCGACTGGGCCGAAGGGCTCAAGCGCCAGGCATTCGGGCACCTGATGTCAATCCTTGAGCAAATGGTCCAACTGGGGATGTTCGCGGTCGGCGCACCGATAGCCGAAAACCTGTTGCGACAGACGCTACCGAAGGCGCTATGGGACTTCTTTGACAGACTCACTCCGGTGACCACCGACCGTAAAACCCGTCTGTGGAACCCCGACCTGGCGCCCTACGCCCACGACATTCAATTGGTTCCAGGGTCGCGCCCCGGCCCGCAGGGATTACATGCCCATCAACAAAAGCAGATCCTGGCGCTGGACGGGCAATATTTCTCCATCAAACAACCCTCGGGCAACGCTAGCCTTGAACACCCTACGCGCCCCCACGCCTACCGCCCACGCCTACTGAGCAATGGCAAGGGCGCCTGGTTGACGCCCGTGGATCGCCCGTTGACCTGGAATCGCACCACCTTGCTACGCCGGCTCGGTCCATCTGCCGAAGGTATCAGCGAAGCCGGTCTTGAAAGAGCCAGTCGCATCAGCGAGACCAATGATGACGTCCTGCGCAAACTGTACGTGGACCACCAACCGCCGCCGCCGCTGTTGGCCGACACACTCAAGCGCATCCGGATCGATGAGCAGTTGCAAACTTTCATCGACCAAATGAACAGCGATGACCCTGCGATGTATCAGAAGGCTGATACCCAAACGCAACTGTGGCTGCTGAGCCAGACGGGCCTATGGCCCGAATCCAAGACCCTGCGGTTTCTCAACGCCAAAGGTGAAACCGTCTGGGAGCACAAAGGCCATAAAAACGCCGCCGTGGCACAGATACACGAAGCCCAGATGAACAACGGCGATTTGCTGACGATCGTGCTGGAAACCTTGAATGAGTCGGAACGCAAAACCTTGCTTGAAGAGCCGTTCGGCCCCACGCCCACCCTGCCTGCACGCACCGCCAAACTGCGCAAACAACTGGCACGCGCAGCTCAGAAAAGCCGCGCCTCGCTGTTCGACTCGCGTTATCGCGGGCTGGAGATAACCGCTGACGCACGCCTGCAAACCATCATCGACGCCGCGCCCGGCCTGCCAACGAGCGCCGCCGAAGACGTATTACGCTGCTCCACCGGCCAGCAGTTGCTGGACATCGACCAAGGCACGGTACCCGCACCGGTACTTGAGCGAGCACGCTGGGCCGCTCATCACGTTCGAATCAGCCGGGCGCATGAAGGGTTGTACATGACCGCTCTGGAAAACAGCGACACCCACCGCCTCGCCCTGCACTCGCTGGAAAACCTGCCGGGCTGGTCGCCGTCTGTGCGCCTGGAAGTGCGCGATTTCAAGCAAACCGGCAAGCTGCACGATGCAATCGGCGCTCCTGAAGCACCGATCAAACGCACCCTGGTGCGTACCATCGAAGGCGAGTACATCCCCGAAGACGAAAAAGGCATGGTGCTTGCCGAAACGGATTTTTACACTGCCGTCCTGCAGGCCCTGCCTGACACTCAGCGCGATGCGCTGGGCATTCATATCGGCCAGGGTCCGTTGCTGCGGCAAACCTTGAGCCAGCGCCCCCTGACACGTGAGGCGATCGGCGCGCTGTTGGCCCAGGATCCAGTGCGCAAACCTGCCTACGACCCCAGGTTGATGCGCCTGCCCGGCGGCATGGAAGGCTACCCCGCCACACCGCCAGAGGCCGGCAACACCCCCGAATTGGCGTTGTTACACGAGCTGTACCCTGGCCTGAGCCCGCAAGAGCTGACTCAGACACTGGACATTTTGAACAGCTATCCCAGCACTCCCTTACAGACGCTCCGCTACCTGAAAAACGAGCTTTTACGACTGAAAACCGATCTGATGGCCTGGCGATCGAGCCTCTTGCAGGCCTCTCTCAACACCGATGCCCCGCTACCCCCTTCCACCGTCGCCGAAGCGGAACTGCACCGCTGGATATGGACACAAGAACTGCTCCGCGGCTGGCGCCATGAAACGCCGATCGATACTGACCACGCAATCGGACGCACACTGAACCTTGGCTACCCCATACACGGCGAACTGCCTGTACTCAATGCAAACTTCGATCACATTTCCAGTTTGACGCTAAAGGGTTACCCCACTACCCGGGGAGCGCCAGGTTTCCTCACCCACTTCCCCAACCTACGTACGTTGCATCTGAGCGACGTTGCCCTCAACACAATTCCTCCCGAGGTCATCGCACTTTCTCACCTTGACAGACTGACGCTGCGCAACTGCAACCTGACCCTGCAAAACCGCGCAGACCTTGATCCATTCACAGGACTCAAAAGCCTGGACCTGTCCAACAACAATCAGCTGTCACGGTCTCCCAACCTCGGGCACATGCCTGAACTACAGACGCTGAACCTGAGCGGAACCCATATCTCCCTGTTTCCCGAGAACTTGCTCAATCGCCCCCAACTAGTCAGCGCCGATCTGAGCAACAACTATTTGAGTCGGCTGCCTGATTTGATCTTCCAACTGCCAGGCAATGCCGCCAAAGCCTTTAACCTGTCAGGCAACGGGTTCTCACGCGCCACGCTGCAGAGGATCAAAGCCTATTGCCAGATAACCGGCGAACATTTTGGTGCTGATGCCAACCCCGCGCAGCGGCTTATGGTGCAAGCGCTTTACCCCAAGTACAGCGTCGACCAGGCGAATAACTTCATCTTCAGGCTGCCCGGCGGCCTGGACGACTCAATGGCACACTTGGTGCGCTTGAAAGCGGACTACGAGCGTCTTCAAGCCGATTTGCAGGAATGGATAGTGAGTGTGCCGGCGCAGCATCCGCGTACGAGGGCACCACTGGACGAGCAAGCCCAGGCTCAGCAGCAGTTGGTGCGAGACGAACTCAAAACAGTGCTGGAAGCAGCCTGGCGACGGGAAACCGCTCTGGACTCCGACCAAGAGCCGCCCGCCGCCTCCCATGAAATGGAAGTGACGCTGGCGCCGCTAGGCGATCTACCGTCATTGAATATCGATTTCGAGCACATTTCGAAGCTGGAATTGAGAGCAGAGGAAACTACGTCGATTCCCCAGGGATTTCTCGAGCACTTTCCCAACCTGGAAAGCCTGCTGATCTACCGCTATGCCTTGAACGACATTCCTGGCGCCGTGTTCAATCTACCCAAACTCAAGTCACTGAGCCTTGCAAACAGCCATATTCGCTTGACCACCACCAGCGCCGACGCCCTGAGCGACCTGCAAAACCTTGAGTACCTGGACCTGAGTCATAACCCGCTGGGCGTCGCGCCCGACATCAGCAAAATGTCGGGGCTGACAGGTTTGATGATCGAAGAAGCTGGCCTCACGCAAGTGCCGAACGGAATATTCAACCTGCCATCGCTTGATCAAGTGAGCTTGCGCAATAACCAGATTAGCGAGCTGCCCAGCGACCTCCTTGAAATGGATGCAGACAGAGCCCAGGGCTTCGACCTCAGCGGCAACCCGTTCTCGCCCGCGGCGATCGCCATGCTGCGCAGTTATTACAACCGCACGGCGGTAAGTTTCGATGTACCGGAAGCTTTACAACCCCCGCCGATCAATCCCAACCAGGACTCCGTCAGCGGTGGACCCGACACAGAGGGCGATGAATAGCCCGCCGCTCAACCGCGCTCGGAGGGCACCGACGACAACTCGAACGGGCTGCTGCTGCGCCGTTGGTTGCGGTCTTCACGGGGAGTAGCGCCGAAGAAGTTACGGTAGGCGCTGGAGAAATGCGGCCCCGAGGAGAAGCCGCACGACAGGCCGATCTGGATGATCGACTTGCTGGTTTGCATGAGCATCTGGCGCGCCTTGTTCAGGCGCAACTCCAGGTAGTACTGGCTGGGGACACGGTTGAGGTATTGCTTGAAGATCCTTTCCAGCTGTCGTCGCGACACACAGACATGCTGGGCGATTTCGTCGGTGGTCAGCGGTTCTTCGATATTGGCCTCCATCAGCAACACCGCCTGGGTCAACTTCGGATGGCTGGAACCCAGGCGGTTTTGCAGCGGAATACGCTGGCGCTCGCCGCCTTCGCGGATGCGCTCCACCACCAGCTCTTCGGAGACCGCGCCAGCCAGCTCGGCGCCGTGATCCCGCGCCAGAACCGCCAACAGCAAGTCGAGTACCGACATGCCGCCACAGGCGGTCAGGCGATCACGGTCCCAATCGAACAGATGGCTGGTGGCGATGACCTTGGGGAAACGTTCGGCGAAGTCGTCCTGCCAGCGCCAGTGCACGGCGGCGCGATAGCCATCCAGCAGGCCGAGCTGGGCCAGCGGGTACACGCCGGCCGACAACCCGCCGATCACACACCCTGCCCGAACAAGCTGCTTGAGGGCGGTACTGAGCTGGGAAGCGATGACGGTGGGCGGCTCGTCGGCCAACAGGAACAGCTTCTGAAACCCTTCGAGCTTGCCGGCCCATGGCTCGCCCGGCAGTTGCCAGGCGCCGTCGGTCGCAGGTTCGGCGAGCAGAAACGACAGCTCGTAGACCACGTCCGGATGCACCCGTTGAGCAACGCGCAAAGCCTCCTCAGCCAGCGCAAGCGTGAGTGCTTTTGTGCTGGGCCATATCAGGAAACCAATTTTGTGGGCGGTCATGTGGGAGCTATCCGAAGCGAAGAACGGTAATGAAGACAAAGGCCAATGCTAGCCGGTAAACCAACACAAATCTCAAAACAAACGCAGAACACATGTGGGAGCTGGCTTGCCTGCGATGGCGGTAGCCCAGCTGACATCTATGGAACAGACAGACCGCTATCGCAGGCAAGCCAGCTCCCACAGGGATCGGCGTCAACTTCCGAGCTGCGGAGCATGCCCTATATCAGTGCACAAAAGCAGCCTTGATTATTTCAGGCTGCCGGACAAGAACTGCTGCAAACGCTCGGATTGCGGGTTCACCAGCACCTCCCGCGGGTTGCCACGCTCTTCGACGATGCCTTTGTGCAAGAACACCAGTTGGTTCGACACTTCACGGGCAAAGCCCATTTCGTGGGTCACCACCACCATGGTGCGGCCTTCCTGGGCCAGGTCCTGCATGACCTTGAGCACTTCGCCCACCAACTCCGGATCCAGCGCCGAAGTAGGTTCGTCGAACAGCATCACCTCAGGCTCCATCGCCAGCGCGCGGGCGATCGCTACGCGCTGCTGCTCGCCACCGGACATGTGGCCCGGGAACGCATCCTTACGATGGCCCACGCCGACTTTGGCCAGGTAATGCTCGGCCTTTTCACGGGCCTCTTTCTTCGATATGCCCAACACGTGCACCGGGGCTTCCATCACGTTTTCAATCGCGGTCATGTGCGACCACAGGTTGAAATGCTGGAACACCATGGACAGGCGTGAACGCATACGTTGCAGTTGCTTGGGGTCGGCAGCCTTCATGGCGCCGTCCTTGTTGGCCACCAGTTTCAGCTCTTCGTTATTGAGCAGAATCTTGCCGGCGTGGGGCTGCTCCAGCAGGTTGATGCAGCGCAAAAAGGTACTTTTGCCCGAACCGCTGGAACCGATGATGCTGATCACATCACCGGCGGCGGCGGCCAGGGACACACCTTTGAGCACTTCATGACTGCCATAGCGTTTATGCAGGTCTTGGACTTCAAGCTTGTACATGCGGTCGGTTCTCACAAAAACAGGTGGTCAGTCGTTGAGCAAGCGCCCGTGACGCAGCGCTTCGCGCCCCGCCACCTTGGCCAGCCAGAAACCCGCTTGGGCATAACGTAGCCGTTCAACGGCAAACAACACCCCCGAGGTACCCGCGCAAATAGTGCTTACGCGGTCAGTCAGGGGGTCAATCACTTCAAAAATCTCGTCGCCGGTTTCTACCCAGTCGCCCGCTTTACGCAGGTAACTGATCACCCCGGCATGGGGCGCGAACAGCAGTTCGGTGCCCTCGAAAGGCACACCTTCGCAAGGTTCGTGTTGCGGCGCGGGCCACTCGCCCTTGATCAAGCCTTGTTCGGCGAGGAACGCAAGGATGCCTTCGGCGTGGAAGATGGCTTCATCACGGCCGGTGTCGGCCTGGCCGCCCAATTCCAACGTCGTCGCCAGACAGGCCAGCGGAATCTGCGCCTGCGGGAACATGCGCGACAAACGCAGCCACGGCAACGAGCACGCCTCGTCAAACGAACTGCCGCCGGAATCTTCCGCCAGCAGGCCGACCTTCACATTCAGGTGTGCCGACAGCGACCGCCACTGCGGCCAGTGTTGGGGCAGCGCGTACATGTGCAGTGCGGCTTCGGCGTCGCAATGCAGGTCCAGCACCACATCGGCGGTGCAGGCATGGCTCAGCAGGATGCGTTGCATGCCTTGCAACTGGCTGCTCGGCTCGGGCAAGGCGGTGAGCGTATCGCTCATGGCCTGGCGAATCATGCGCACATTGGCGTGCGGGTCATCACCCAGTTTGCCTTGCAACAATGCACCGACCGGCTCGCTCAACTCAACGAAGTCGCGATTGAAGTTCTTGCCGCTGCCCACTTCGAAACGCCCCTGGTGGCTGCCCTGCAACAGCTGGCCAAGGCCCATCGGGTTAGCCACCGGCACCAGCTCGATCACGCCGTTGAGGGCGCCCTGCTGCTCCAGCTTTGTGAGGCGTTTTTTCAGTTCCCACGCGGCACGCATACCCGGCAACTCATCGGCGTGCAGGCTGGCCTGGATATAGGCCTTGCGCTCGCCGCTGCCAAAGCGGAACACGCTCAGTTGGCGCTCGCAGCCCAAATGCCCCCAGGGCAGCAGATGATCGATACGTTCCATATCAGTGCTTCCGTGGAGCCAGGTAGCTCAGCCAGCGGCGCTCGGCCAACTTGAACAGGCGCACCAGGATGAAGGTCAGGCACAGGTAGAACACGCCGGCGGTGATATAGGCTTCGAACGGCAGGTAATACTGGGCATTGACCGTACGCGCGGCACCGGTGATGTCGATCAGGGTAACGATGGACGCCAGGCTGGTGGTCTGCAGCATCATGATCACTTCGTTGCTGTACTGCGGCAGCGCGCGGCGCAGGGCCGACGGCAACAGGATGCGGCGGTACAGTTTGTAGCGCGACATGCCCATGGCCTTGGCCGCTTCGATCTCACCGTTAGGCGTGGCCTTGAGGCTGCCGGCGATAATTTCGGCGGTGTAGGCGCTGGTGTTGATCGCAAACGCCAGGCACGCACAGAATGTCGCGCTGGACAGCAGCGGCCACAGGAAGCTTTCGCGTACCGCTTCGAACTGCGCCAGGCCGTAGTAGATCAAAAACAGCTGCACCAGCATCGGCGTGCCGCGGATCACGTAGGTGTAAAGCCAGGCCACGCCGTTGACGATCGGCTGCTTGGACACGCGCATCAAGCCCAGGGGCAAGGCCGCGAGCAGGCCGAAGAACAGCGAGATAGCGAGCAGTTTCAGGGTGGTCAGCAGGCCGCCGAGGTACAGCGGCATGGCCTCCCAGATGACGTTGTAGTCGAAGATCATAGATCAGCCGCCCTTACGCCTACCGAGTAGCGCTTCTCAAGGTAACGCAAGGCCAGCAACGACACGCTGGTGATCACCAGGTACATCGCCGCCACTGCGAGGAAGAAGGTAAAAGGCTCGCGGGTGGCGTCTGCCGCCTGCTTGGCCTTGAACATCATGTCTTGCAGACCTACCACCGAAATCAGCGCGGTGGCCTTGGTCAATACCAGCCAGTTGTTGGTAAACCCAGGGATCGCCAGCCGAATCATCTGCGGCACCATCACCCGGAAAAACACCTGGAAGCTGCTCATGCCATACGCCAGGCCGGCTTCAGCCTGCCCCTTGGGAATGGCCATGAAGGCGCCACGGAAAGTTTCCGACAGGTAGGCGCCAAAGATGAAACCCAGGGTGCCGATACCGGCGGCCAAGGGGTTCAAGTCGATATAGTCGTCAAAGCCCAATAGCGGCGCGACGCGGTTAAGCAAGTCCTGGCCGCCATAGAAAATCAGCAGGATCAGCACCAGGTCGGGGATCCCGCGGATCACCGTGGAGTACAAGTCACCCAGCCAAGCCAACCAGCGCACCGGCGACAGGCGTAACGCGACCCCGATCAGACCCAGAACAATGGCCAAGGCCATGGACGACAAGGCGAGCTGAAGCGTCAACCAAGCGCCATCGAGGATAACGGCCCCGTAGCCTTTCAACATGATTCAGGTCCTCGAAAAGGGGGATGAAAAAATGGCGCAAACTTCAGGATGACTGTTGCTTGCGCCATTTCGGACAGACAGCTGCGATGAGTTACTTGGCGTCAGCGCCGTAAATATCGAAGTCGAAGTACTTGTCCTGGATTTTCTTGTATTCGCCGTTGGCACGGATTGCAGCGATGGCCGCATTGATGCGCTCAAGGTTTTCCTTGTCGCCTTTGCGCACTGCGATGCCGATACCGTCGCCGAAGTATTTGGCTTCGGTGAACGATGGGCCTACAAACGCGTAGCCTTTGCCGGCGTCGGTTTTCAGGAAACCATCTTGCAGCAGGGTGGCGTCAGCCACGGTACCGTCGAGACGACCGGCAGCCACGTCCAGGTAGATTTCGTTCTGGGTACTGTAACCCTTGATATCCGCACCTTTTGGCGCCAGGACTTCACGGGCGAAACGATCGTGGATCGAACCGCGCTGCACACCGATCTTCTTGCCCTTCAACTCATCCAGGCTGTCGCTGACGGTGGTGCCTTCCTTCATCACCAGGCGCGCTGGGGACAGGTAGTAGCGGGTGGTGAAGTCCACGGATTTCTTGCGGTCTTCAGTGATGGACATGGACGACAGAATCGCGTCGATCTTGCGCACTTTCAGCGCAGGGATCAGGCCATCGAATTCCTGCTCAACCCAGGTGCACTTGACGTCCATCTGCTTGCACAGCGCATTGCCGATGTCGTAGTCAAAACCGACGATGCTGCCATCCGGCGCCTTCGAGGCAAACGGAGGGTAAGCCGCTTCGATACCAATTTTCAGCGGCTTGCCTTCGGCGAAAGCCTGCATGGACAGCACGGACAGCGCCAGGGCGCCCAACAGCACGAGTTTCTTCATCTTGGGACTCCATCGGTATAGGGCAAAAACAGCAGTATGAGCCATGGCCCACGATGCGGCGAAGGTGTAACCGAATAGCGGTGCTGCGTCCTGCGCGGGCGACACCTGCGACGACGAGCGAGTGATCGGCATTCTAACGACAGGCCGGAAGCCGATATTTCCTCAATGCGACAACAATTTACAGAAGCACTGAGAAAGCGGTTCCAACACATTGACAGCCTCTGAATTTTATGCAGAGACAAAAGATATTAAACCTGATGATGCTGCAAATTGCGGGCCTATTATTCGCAAACCCTTCTAGCACGGCAAGTCTGGCGTTTAATCTTATTTTTGGGGGTGTCTAGAACGCGGTTTTTCGGGGCGGGGGCGTGGTCCATTGCCCCAGCTTTGTGCGGGTGGTTACACATTTGAGCGGGCCGGTAACATTCAGAAACGTCCTACCGGGAAAACCGATATTTATTGGCTTGGTCGTGATGCGGCTCTGTCAGACCGCCACCCACACCCCTTTATGAAATGCGATCTGAACTGTGGGAGCTGGCTTGCCTGCGATAACGGTGTATCAGCCAAAGATGGGCTAACTGATAAATAGCTATCGCAGGCAAGCCAGCTCCCACACTGCATCTCGGTGTTACATGGCCCCCCACAAAAAAGCCCCACCCGGCTTGCACCGAATGGGGCTCTGTCCCACCTACCCCGCTTACGCGACGTTCATGGTCTTGTGCGTTTCAATCAAATGCGCCACCACGCTTGGATCTGCCAAAGTAGAGATATCCCCCAACCCGTCGTATTCAGCCGTGGCGATCTTGCGCAAAATGCGCCGCATGATTTTCCCCGAGCGCGTTTTCGGCAACCCGGGCGCCCACTGGATTACGTCCGGCGAGGCAATCGGCCCGATTTCCTTGCGCACCCAGTTTTTCAGCTCCAGGCGCAGTGCTTCGTTGGGCTCTTCACCATTCTTCAAGGTGACATACACATAAATGCCCTGCCCCTTGATGTCATGCGGCACGCCCACCACCGCCGCCTCGGCGACTTTGGGGTGCGCAACCATGGCGCTCTCGATCTCGGCAGTACCCATGCGGTGGCCGGACACGTTCAACACGTCATCCACACGACCAGTGATCCACCAGTAACCATCCTCATCGCGACGTGCGCCGTCACCGGTGAAGTACATGCCGCGGAAGGTCTTGAAGTAGGTGTCGACAAAACGGTCATGGTCGCCGTACAGGGTACGCGCCTGGCCTGGCCAAGAATCCAGAATCACCAGGTTGCCTTCGGCGGCGCCTTCGATGATGTTGCCCAGGTTGTCCACTAGCGCCGGCACCACACCGAAGAACGGCCGTGCCGCCGAACCCGGCTTCAACGCATGGGCGCCTGGCAGTGGGCTCATCAGCGTGGCACCGGTTTCGGTCTGCCACCAGGTATCGACGATCGGGCAACGGGATTGGCCGACGTTCTTGTAGTACCAGTCCCAGGCTTCCGGGTTGATCGGCTCACCCACCGAGCCCAACAGGCGCAGGCTGCTGCCGTCGGCGCCTTCGCAGGCTGCGGTGCCGGAAGCCATCATCGCGCGGATCGCGGTCGGTGCGGTGTAGAGGATATTGACCTTGTGCTTGTCGACGATCTTCGCCACGCGGGTGATGTCCGGGTAGTTCGGCACGCCTTCGAACAGCAGCGTGGTCGCGCCATTGGCCAGCGGGCCGTAGACGATGTAGGTGTGGCCAGTGACCCAGCCGACGTCGGCGGTGCACCAGTAGATTTCGCCTGGGCGATAGTCGAATACGCGCTCGTGGGTCAGGGCCGCATAGAGCAAGTAGCCACCGGTGGTGTGCTGCACACCCTTGGGCTTGCCGGTAGAGCCGGAGGTATAGAGGATAAACAGCGCTTCTTCGGCGCCCATCTCTTTTGGCGCACACACGGTGCCCGCCACTTTCATCAGGTCTTCGTACCAGATGTCGCGATGCTGGTTCCACTTGATCGCGCCATTGGTGCGCTTGCACACGATCACCTTCTGGATGCTGCTGGTTTCCGGGTTGGTCAGTGCGTCGTCAACGTTAGCCTTAAGCGGAATTTTCTTACCGGCGCGAATGCCTTCGTCAGCGGTAATCACCACTTTCGACTTACAGTCGATGATGCGACCGGCCAGGGCTTCTGGGGAAAAACCGCCAAACACCACCGAATGGATCGCGCCGATGCGGGTACAGGCCAGCATGGCGACCACGGCTTCGGGAATCATCGGCATATAGATAGTCACCACATCGCCGCGGTGCACGTCCTGGCCGCGCAAGGCGTTGGCGAACTTGCAGACTTCTTCATGCAACTCGCGGTAGGTGATGTTGCGGCTCTCGGCAGGGTCGTCGCCCTCCCAGATGATTGCGATCTGGTCGCCACGCTCGGCGAGGTGACGGTCCAGGCAATTGTAGGAAACGTTCAGGGTGCCATCGGCGAACCATTTGATGTCGACATGGTGGTCGTCGAAAGAGGTCTGCTTCACCGCGGTGAAAGGCTTGACCCAGTCAAGGCGCTTGGCTTGCTCGCGCCAGAAGCCATCGGGGTTGACCACCGACTGCTGGTACATGGCCTTGTAGGTCGCCTCGTCGGTCAGCGTGTTGGCTGCTACTTCGGGGCGAACGGGGTACAGGGAAGCCGCACTCATCTTTCTTACCTCGGTGACATAGTTGTTGTTGTATGGCCCCTGTTGTAGCCGGGGTGGGCCTATAGAACCATTCGACGATGGTAGTAACAAGACCCTACAAATTGCCCTGCTATGCCTTTTCACCGCTCTGGCCCGCGTGCTGCGGCGGCTGGCAGGTTTCTGAAAAAATCTTGATTGAGGGATTGTTACAAAAACCGCCAAAAGTGTTTATCAAAAGCACGGGTATATGAATATAACCGAGGCGCCTAAAATCAACTCCGCCAACAAGGCACTCTGATTAACAACGCAACAGCCCCCACGAAGGCAACGTTAATCCGAACTTCCCAACTTTTAAGTGACACACGCGGCCTCACAAGGGCCCCGTGCCCCCTTTCGCCCTGAAGAAGGTAATGAAGCAATGAAAGCGTTATTAGTGATCGCCCTGAGCAGCCTGTGCGCCACCGCTGCCCTGGCGGACGAAGCCCCGACTGAACTGGCCGGCCAGAACGCCCCGATTGTCGAGAACTACACCTATAGCACGCACTTGGATGTGGCCAAAGTCTTGTCCATGAGCAGCATTCCAGAAGTCTGCGAAGTTGTACCGGTGAAGATGGAATATGAAGATTCTCAAGGCCAGCGTCATATTCTTAACTATCAAGTAATGGGCAATGGTTGCTCTAACGGCTAACAACTTCTGAAGTTGGATTCTTAATTGCCGCAAGAAATCGTTCTTGCGGCCAAGAACCCGCCCTTGAATACACCCCACATCAATTGTGGGAGCTGGCTTGCCTGCGATGGCGATTTCAGCCACGACCACTCTTTTTACGCCCCCGTCGCAAACTGAAGTGCGCCTGCGATAACCCCGATGCCTTTCCTCCCCACCTCCAGGGATTGGTTTAGGAG
>JAEHOM010000033.1:0-32467 GCA_016433075.1 Hoplolaimus columbus | reverse complement strand
GGGAAATGATGCATACTGATTCAATAGTAAGTACTGTACCCGTACTGTAACACGGTATATAACCCATCAGCAACTGATCAAGTGAATGTTATACTTTTCATAAATGAAATCAATTAAAGAGAATTTCCGTAACTTTGTACATAAATTCAGGAATAAAAAATAACGATGCTTCAGGCGATAGAGGTTATGCTCGCTCATTGACACTTCACCTCGTCCTCCGTCTGGATGGCCACCCATTCACAGTCCACTCTGGTGTAGTAGTCTGCAGGGAGGGGATGGAGGGGGGACATGATCACCAGCAGATGGTGCTGTTACTGCTCGTGCTCACCGTGCAACGGTGCGTTCTTCCCGTGACATGGTCCGCCAGTCAGTGTGCCCAGCTGGGTCCAACGGCCTTGGCCCAACGACACCAGCAGTGGACCGCCGCTGTCACCCTATGGGAGATGAACATGACCAATCCATGGACAAATGGTTCAAGACGCACACTCTCCACCACTGCACCATGGCTGTCAGCGGCAACAACACATATTTTGTCGGACATCTTGGCAGAAACCCTTCGGTGAAGCTCGCGCGTGGTCCACGCGCTGACCCCTGCGCCACCGAATCCGTCCGTGCCATCTGAACACAAATTTCGGGTCCGGCAGTGGGGCCCATCGTCCACTTTTCTTGGCCAACTGTTCCATGTGCCAGTTGAACTCCAGGTCCACGCACTCTTTCATGGGCAACACGCGTTCCCGACCGAACTGCAACCGTTCCGGGATCTTCGGGTGCGTCAGCTTCCAGATGGTCGTCGTCTCGCAATGCGCTGAATGAGATGAGTGTTCTGTTCTGGTGCGTTGGACTTGAACTCACGTTTGGTGTTCCCCCACCCGGCCACCACAACATCGCCGGACTTGCCCAACCCACCGGCACCCGTTGCTGTTATGGCCGCTTCGTGCGACAAGCTAATGGGGCGAAGAGTGTCCGTGAAGTTGAGCGGAGAAACCAGCTATTAAGGGGGGGGGGGAGACCAGCAGTTTGGCCAGCTGTTCATAGGATACCTTCACCAAGGCCATGTCCGCCATGGTCACCGAGCCGATGTAGTCGTCGAACCTGTCCATGTACTCGCTTCGCAGCACAATCCGTTCCACCTTGAACGCGATGGCCGCACTTAGGTTCGCGGAGCCGGCGTATATGGTCACTGATCTGTGAAATGAAGTGAATGAGCAAGCAGATCAGAGAGAGTAGTTACTGACTCCGGCGAGTACGGCTTGCCTCCGCTGGCGTGCAAACAGTGAGCTGCGCCTTTTCAATTCAATCAAAAAGTTCAAAATTCGGGGAAAAAACAAACTCAAAACATAATTTCGGCTTATAATGGTCCCTGCGCAGATTGCCGGCCCAAGCACAAAGGCCATCCAAGGCATGTACGTGTCCAGCTGGACATCCTCGCCACGGTAGACGAACTGTGCATCCACCGGAGGCAGTTGTGGGAGATCATCATCCGGGACTTCCGGAGGGGAGTTGGCCAGCGCGGTACCAAACAGAACAACGAGTGGGAGAAGGAGCAGGGATTCAGCAGGAAGAGACATGTTTTTGGGACTGATCGGAGGATGCCATTTCCAGCACCATTTATAGCGCGAAAACATTCATTCAAAGGGAACGGTCAGTTTATTTGTTGACCTAGACGAGACAGACATAGGGGACTGACTCCCCCTCCATTCATACCACTTTATGGTCCCCGCCCTTTTATGGCCTTCTCCATTCTTTCTTCATTCGTCATGTGTTGTTGTTGTTGTCTGTTTCCAAAAAGTCGCACACCTTCTGCTCTTTTGCCTTTGTTCAGAACCATAACGTCTCTCCAGGTACTGCTTGAACGCATTCAGCAACTTCCAGCTCTGTGCCGCTGCAATGCTCTTCTGGACCGTTTCAACGAGTGACAGCCCTTTCCGGACGCCTCGGTGGACGTTGAACACATGGGACACCTGACGAAGCTGGAATCCTGCCAAGCACAGCTCGATGATCTGCGTGAACAGTCCGAGCTTGATGTTCAGGTTAGAAGGTAATCAGCTGCTGACCAGCACTTGGTGATCATACAGCCTCGGCGGCACATCCTCGAAATGGAGCGGCGCTGTAGCCGGCATGATCAGCTGTGGCTCAAAGGCGGCATTCCTGGAAAAAGAAAAAGCGAAGGGATCAGGCCGTCCTGTAGAACAACCACCACCTAACATGAAACTGAGTGGGCCAAGGTCGACCACATCTTTTCGGAACAGTGACTGGTTGAACCATCGGGACATGCCCGGAATATGGTGACCGGCAGGGAAGTGGCGACTGTGGAACGGGAATGCTCTGCTGGGGATCAGTGAACAGAACAAGTCGGAGCTGTACACCCACAACTGTTGTTGCAGCAGAGCCCACAGTTGCTCCACGCTGGTCGGAAGGTGCCTGACCGTCTCGTCCAGTTCGAATCGCCTAACCACATAAGCCACTTTCTGACCCTTTGTGCTAGCCATCTGCTTGGCCACCATTGCGCAGAAATTGGCGGAGAACACGTTTTCCACGTCAGCAACAACATGCAACGCGCTGGCAGGCACGGCGCCAAGGCCTGCCAAAAAAGGTTTGTCTGACTATGAGACACTCATTCCAACCACCCAATTCTTACGAGCAACATTGCGTAACACATTTATAGGGTAGCGCAATGGTTGCCATCGGAGGGCACCACGCAACGAGACAGCTGAATGCAAAAAGATAGAGATGTTCGAGATCGATCTTGAGTCTAGGGAAACGGGAAGGCGCCATCAGGTGATCTGCTGACCCGTGATCAGACCACATGGTTGGTCAGCAACTGACCTTGGGTTCTATTTGGGCAGGGAAAGTTGCTCGGCAGTGTTTGACGCGCGGACAGAAGACCACAGGCAGAGGAGACGTCGTCAAGTTTGGAGAAGAGCGATTGTCGCCACACCAAATGGATGGAGGCACGGAGGCGCAGAGACGGGGAACAGTGCCAGAGGGCAAGCAGTTCAGTCAGCGCAAGCTGTTCATCGGGACGGACCAGCACAGCGACGGAGAGCAGTCCATCCCAGTGCAGAGCCGGAATTGGGAAACGAATTCAGGTCCGAAAATCCGAACCTCACACTCACTCACTGATTGACTGACCTGTACTTGAACCTTGTGCACAAAGTGCATGCTCGAGTGCACAGCGAGTGTGATTAGCGGGGCGGCGAGTGGGGGCGGACTGACCATAATGGGTGTTTGTGTTGCGTAAATGGTCTATGACGCGTGTCTTACAACACCTGTTGTGCTCCGTGATCTGTGCAACTGTGAAATTGAACAGCACACAGAATTGGCCCCTCCGGCGCACATCGCCACTCAGTCGCCTCTCTTCCGGGACCAGCCAACTTGGCAGCCCAATCTTGCTATACGTGTTCATCTGCTGCATGGAAAACAGAAACAGGAAGACGGAGGAGGAGATGAACACGGAGAACAGCAACAAGAACAGCAGGAGGAAGAGACGAAGGCGCATTTCCGCCGGTGGAGTGATTATCTGATCGTCATCATCAGCATTTGGGGGTGTGATGAGTGATGAGGTTGTCCGCAGGGGGAATGGGAGTGGGGGGGATGGATTATCATCGCGATCGACCGATTGGGGATTTGGATGCACGATTTAAATTGGGCACAGAACAAAATAACAACAAGCAGACGGGTGATCCGATGGTCGGCGAGCTGTTCACCCGTCCGCCTCTTCTTCACAACATGGCGCTTTGCATGTCCTCGCAGTTCCACACCAGCCGAAAGCCATCGCCGTCATTGTCCGACTCGGCATCGGTTCGAAACTCGACGAACAGTTGGTTGCCCGCAGGGATGGGCAACTTCAGTGGTGCCTCAACCTGAACGGACCAAAATTATGGGCTGGAGATGAACACCCAAGAGCATTGACCGTGCATGGCCACGGGTTCCAGTTCAGCAGGTTCAGATCCGGAATGGAGTAGTCGCGCGACGCTGTGTCCAATGGAGACAGTGCGGATCGGGCGGGAAACCCTTTGGAATTGGTCAAAAGTGTTCCTAATGATTGGCAATGGAGTGAGTGCGTACTTTGCACCCGTTCACGACAGTCGCCGCCAAAATGGGCCCGCAACACTTCCGCCATGCACCTTAGTCCGGTTGGTGGGATGATGGTTGCCCTGAACAGCAGGGAGGGGGAGGGGCGGTAGTGAATTGAGGTGCACATCACAGATTATACCTCATCAGGGAGGAGGCCGGGTACGGGCCGGGAAAGCCGATGCTGGACAGCGCGCCGGAGCGCTCTCGGATGGGCGCGAGCTCATAAACCGTCAGAGATTGGGGACCTTCGATGGGGTTTGGTCACAGACATGTTGGAGATTCGATCCCACAAACCCGGGTACTGGCGAACTGAATAGTAGCTGAGCTCGTAGCCGCTGCCCGCCACGGAAGCGTCCGTTTCCAGCACCAGCAACAGCTGGTTCTGCTCGGACAGAATGGAGGGCGGCAACCACGCGCCGCAAAAGGAGGCGCCCACGGGGGGCTCCGAACTGTTCGCAAAGATCTGTGCAAAATAGCGCGTAGTTCAAAAAGGGCGGCCTGTGATGAACGCACCGTCAGCGAGTCGTACACACAGTTTTGACGCCCGCTCAGACCGCTGACCGGCGCTGCGCGTCGTCGCTTGCGACGGAGACGCCGCCAGTCGAGCGGACCATAGCGGAAGCGTCGACGCAACATCGGCGCGACCAGGTAGCGGCCGCGTTCCAACTGGAACGAGCGGAACACCACTAACACGCGTTGGTCAGGCGCCGCCACAACACGCGTTGTACATGTTTCGTTGTGGGAATAAGGCGAATGCGGGAAGTGGGGCGAAGTTAAGCGGCCGGATGCGATGGACACCCCGTCCGGAGCTGAAACAAGCACCGGAAACCTTTTCGCCAGGATCAATGAGCGGGCGGACCTGTGCCGTCGATTTCAATGGTCCGATTGCAGGGCGACAGCGCACGATAGCGCAAGCGGAAGTTGGCGGAGAATTGACTTTGCAGGATGACGGAGGAGGTCAGTTGCAGAACGGAGCTGGACGAGATGTGCCACGGCGGTGCCTGAACAGAAATTCGAGAAAGTTATCCGTCGATGTCGTCACGCACGTATCGTCCGCAGCTGCGCACGCTGTTCGCGCGACTGTTCAACTGCAGCTCTTCACGGGCGCAAGCCGGATGCTCGCACTCGCTAAGCGCACCGACGTCGCGCAGCTCCACAAACTCATCCACGCAATTGGGGCTGGTTGACGGAAAGGAGAACTGCTCGAACACCGTCTCCACCGGCTGCCGTTCGTCCGAGTAGATGAACCAACGACATCTGAATCATGATCAAGCTTTGATCATAACTAAGGAAGTAACCCAGGGGGTAGAGAAACCGCGAAAACAAATTTTTCTTTTCTCAGCTGTGGAGATCTTAAAGAAAATGGACTAGAAATCCGAAATTTTTCTCGTTATTCCTCTAAAACATTCTAAAAATTCAAATTTCCCAGAAAGACCTGATTTTTGGGTCGATTTTTCTCATAAATGCGTTTTTGAGCAAAAATAGATCAAATGGCAAAATTTTCAAGCCCTCCCAAAATTCTTTTCTGGTTATGCCTCTGATCACAACCGCTTGTGTCGTTGGTTGGTCCGTGTCAGTGTGCGCTCGCTGGCGTAATCGATCGTTTGCCACTGCTCACCGGCCAACCGTGTGCCGCCACAGGGCGCATCAACGGCACGGAATTGCGCTTGGAAGCCCACCGGAGACACCTCCAAATTGGTGTCGGAGACGAAGAAAATGTCAACGCGTCGGTAGGAGGAGACCAGTGACGGATGCAACTGGTCACCCGCTTCGTTGCTCGGCAACGCACAGGCGGGCGCCATCAGGAACGGTGAGGTGGCCTGTTGTGTACAACATCAGCAGATGGTCAGTGTTTGGCTGATCCATCTCAAAATCTGATCTTGATCTGATCACTGATCCAAAGTGATCTGATATGATCCAGGATCAGCATTTGAATCAGATCAGGCACAGATCATTTTTGAAAAATCCTGATCAGCAAAACATGCAGATGGTGTGCATGTACTGCTAGCAAAACTGGGGAAACCAACCTTCGGACCGTCGTAGATAGCCGCGTAATCATAACACAGTGATGTCTGCGGTGGTTGATCCGCTGTTGACTGCGATGAGTCCGGCGGAGGAATTCTGCTCGGGTCGATGCGTTCCAACTCCAGCGTATTCACGCGCACTTCAACCACTTTGCCGGAGGGCACCTACGCTGATCATTGGTATTTAATCCCGGAGCCACGGGAAAGGGGGGAAAAACGCGAAAAATAAAAAATTTTCTGCGACAGAGGAGAAATTAAAAAATTTTCGTTGAAAATAGTTGGATTTGGTCAATTTACTTAACAGAAATGCTCTAGAACACACATCGGCAAGGGGGTCTGACCCACCGCCACCACGGCAACATCGGTCCCCAAAAATAATTTTCAAAAAGTATCCGATTTATTAATGGATCTTTCCTGGAAAAGAGAAAAAAACTTCCGAATTTTTTTCTGGCTATGCCCCTGAACAGATCCCACCCACCTTGATGATCCATTCGCATCGCAAGTTGGCATGGTATCGTCCCGTGCCCGGGTCCACCGGTGCGCCCAGCGTCTGCCATTCGCTGGTTCCGTTCAGGACGCCGCCACAACCGTTCGCCGGGCCCAGACTGGCAGTCACCGCCTGAGAGAAACAAGTTCGAGCAGTCCATCCATCCGAGACGACTGACCATCTTGAAGCCTTCATAACTGGCGCTGTGGTCGGTGCGGAAGCGGACCAGCAAGCGGTTGCTGGCCGTCTTCAGCTCGCCTTCGGGTGCCCTGTCCCCGCACAGCACCAGCTGTCTGCTCTCGTTGCGCATCTCCGTCCCTTCGTACGTCTCCAACGCGTCGAACGCACAGTCCGGGCTGAGCTCGATGCGCAGGTCTGTCACCTGAAGATGGATGGAAGGCAGTTGTTGTACTTGTACTGCTTGGTCCCGCTGGTTGTACTTTGTAGGCAATGATCCGATCCGATGGTGCACTGATGTTCCAGGTACAGTCGAGGCTGTGGTGGTAGGGCAACGGAAAGCCGGGAGAGGTGATAGTCACCGATGCTTAAGCAAAGCCGAAGCAAAAATTGACTTTTTAGACCAAAAAAAGCATTTTTCAGCAAAAAAAGCATCCGATGCCGGGGAGAATTTGGTATTTTAGACAATTTCTGGTGAGGAAATTTAAGCTGTTCACATTGTCTGGCCGACTCGCCCAAGTTCACGTCGCCACCGCAATCGGACAGTGCGTAGGACAGTTTGAAGCCGCGGTGGTTCTTGCGCTCCCGCTCGTGCAGGAACGAATGATTGGTGTGGAAGCGCACACCGATGGGACCCTTGGTAAATCGAACGAGTCCAAGCTGATCGATCGGTCAAAAAAAATTACTTTTATGGAAAGTGCCTCCGCACTTTGAGCAGCAAATGTTGCGCCGCACAGCAATTGGACTGTGACATTGCGCAACACGTCGCGGATCTCCAGAAAGTCGGATGCGCACAGACGACGATTTTCGCCTCCGATGGAATCCCTATCCAGGTCCAGATCAAGCACCTTCAGCACAACAATTTGGGTGGTGCCCGGCTGGGTCTCTGGGTTGATCAGGTATTCACACAGGGCATCACGATTCGGGTAGAAGTCCGGGTAGTGAGGCGAAGTGAGCACGCCGTGTCCATTGCGGAGCACAACACGGCCGCACACTGAACAGACAGACATAGACATGGAGCAGTACTTTTCTGTTTGGCACACACACATACCCGCCTCCCAACGCAAACGGAAGCCACGCGCAGACTTTCGCTCGTCCGACGTGAAGTTCAGCCGTACGCGGTTGCTCTCCGTGGCGATCTGTGCTGGAACAGTGTTGCCGCAGATGCGCTTGCCTGGGGCCTCGTGGTCGAAGAAGAACCAGTAGTTGAGCAGTGGGGAAATGGCACTGGTCTGGTGCTCCTCGGAAATCTGTGCATGAACAGCAATTGGTGCTGATACTGCTAGAAACCACTCATCGTGGCGAACCTTCAGGAAGTCCCGTGTGCAATCGATGGACTGGACAATGTCGAAGTGGTCGAAGCTGAGCAACAGGTGGAAGCCCTGCGGCACTTGGATGTCCCATACGCAGTGCGCATTGGGTGGGTAGTCCGCGGGGAATTCTGGCGACTGAAAAACACCGTAAAATTTCGATAGAAAAAGTCGCACAAAACACCTGAACAGTGCCATTCATCGCGTTTACATTGAAACCACACTGCTGGTCAAGATCGTTGGAGTCCGCAGGCACGAACGCGTACTGAAGTGCAAATCCCCTGCGACTGACGGTGGCATCGCTGTGGAAGTATCTGGAACATGATGGATTTGGGTCCGAAAAGCTGATTGAGAAATAGATGATGTACATCGTCATGGAGTTGCCCAGCGTGCGGAAACGCCGGAACCGCTCCGGTACCTTCTCGGAGCCGTCCGCGTCCAGACCACAGAAGCGATGGATCACCGCGGAACGGTCCTCGCCTAAACAACTCTCGGAAATGATGAAGCAGTACAAGCAATAAGCATTGCTGCTGACCTGAAGACACCTCCAACATGTCATGGTTGCACTCAAGACTGCTCTCCAAGTCCACCTCCGTAAACTCGACCTGCACAACTCGTCCTTCGGGTGCCCTGAGCAGCCACAGGCACTCCATGTTGTCACTGTAGTTGGACACTCCATAGTTGGGGCTGCTCAGCTCGCCAGACATTCCGGACCGGTCCGCGTTGATCACGCCTCCGCAATCGTGGAATGTGATAGTGAGGTTAAAGGCGAGCGTGTTGTGCACATCGAACAGTCCCAGCGAGAGGGGACGATCGAACAGGTACAGCTCGAGCTGGTTGTTCAGCAACACAAGCGATGTGTGGTTGCTGCCCCGAAGATTTCGTCGACAATGCACCGATCGATAGGGAGTTGGATCGGACGCCTCATCGGTGATCAGCACGCGACTGTCCGTCACACCGCATCGCTTCAGTGTGGCAGAAAAGGCGCCATTTTCCCGAAAACGGAAGTCGCGCAGCTCAAGTTGCACTGTGTTGTCCGGCGACGGTTTCCGAATTTGCACGTGGCAAAAGGCCATCGTGTTCTGGGCACGCATGCGTCTCAGCCAGTCCTGAAGATGGTCAGTCATCAATCGGGTATTCTCCGCTATCCCAAAATTCGAACTTCGCCACTCTCCAGCTGGATGCTCTGATTGCCGACCAACACACTGCCGGACTCGATTATCTCCGCCATACAGGACGAGTTGTCAAAGTCCCGAGGCACTTTAGTGTACTTGACGCTGAAGGGAACATCCAACAGACGGTCCATTCCGGCACGCGTCTCCCAACGCTGTGCGCCGATCATTTTGCCGTCAAAGAACAGCGTTGCCAAGTCGGTGCTGGACAGAAAGGTGGTCATGTTGGAGCAGAACTGCACTGTTCCACGCAAGGCGCTGCTCAGGCCGGACAAGGAGCTCAGCGTGTCCGGGTAAATGCCGTTGGCGATTTCCAGGTTGGCGAAACATGAGGCACTCCAGAACACATTGGTGATGGGTGACTGTGCAGGCTGAAAAAGCAGGATGATGGGTCCAGACTCCAGAGATTATAATGCCCAAGCAGTACTTACCTCCTGAACCCCTGTGGGGAATTCCAGCTCCAGCAAGTAGCGCGAGCCAATGCCCGCACGGAAGTCCCAACGACAGAACAGATTGGGCACCAGTCGATCCGGATAGCCCGGAGGGGTCAGTTGGCCAGCTTCATTTTCAACCAGACCGCCGCAGGCAAACCGCGAAGACCACAGCAGGAGACGGAAGCCGCAACGACGACTCATACAGAACAGTCTGCTGAGAAAGGAAGGATCTGAATGAGTCCGGATCCGGTTCCGGACCGCTAACCTTGTCCGTCCCATGACTGGTCCGCTGCCGTCCGCGAAGAACTGGATGTGCAGTGTCTGTTGGCTGGACCGATAAGGTGTCGAGGGCAGCATCAGGCGGGAGCAGACCGGCTTCTGCAAATACTCGCCGGTGGCATTGCCGTCCCGGATGGCCAAGTACTCTGCGCTGCAATTCTCTGTCGTTGCCATCTGACGTCATCATTTTGGACTTTGACCTCTTTCTTTCTCTGATCACTTACCCACATGTGCTCCACGGAAGCTTCCACAAAGTGGCCTGGCGGTGCGCGAATGGTCCATTCGCAATGAACCTTGGCCGGGTATATGTCTGGGTATTTGGGCGATTGGACAGACGCGTTTTGGCCTTGGAGCAGCACCAGAGAGCCACCACAGGTGGCCAACTCCACGGTGGCGTTCCAGCCGGGTGATTGGATGTCGCCATCTGATGAGTGATTAGTTGGATGGTATCGAGGTCAAGGTCCCTATTGCTATTACTCCTGCTCACCGGTCACATAGATCAAATGGAGATGTTCACCGGTGGACAGGATACTGCTCGGTGCCTCGTCTCTGCAAAAGCGACCGACAAGCGGCGATGTGTCTGATGGGCCATCGCGTATCTCCAGGTAATCTTCATCACATCTGATCAGTGGTATTCATAGGAAAATGCAGTTTCGGAAAACCAAAAACTGACTGTCCCTGGTCGCTGACTGGGTTCTGCAACATGAACGTGCCGGGGTCCACGGTCAACTGTAGACGTCTTCCGGCTGGCGCCCCCAGTGTCCAGCGACCTGTTCAAAAAATGGGAGCTCTGTTGCATCACTTAAGCAAAAAAAGTAGATATAATGAGAAATTTTTGAACAATATCAATTATCAATGTTCCAAAATACAGTTGAGTGAGTTTGGTGATAGACGCGGAAAGTCCGGCGAGGACAGCACATGCATCGGACTGAGCTGGTCCAGCTCGATCAGCCCGGTGCAGTCGTGGACACGTTCGGAAAGTGCCAGTTTGAAGCCCTGTGTATAGTGAAAGCGGAAGTGAAGGGACAAGTTGGTGATAAACCCGAGCATACCCTGCCCTTGGACTGTGTGCTGCGAAAACGGATGGACACAAAGCCTCCCCGCAATGTGAGGTTGAAATGTTCTTGGCCGCAGAAGATGCTAGAGTTTCGCGCAACCGGTGGCAGATCCAGAAACGGAACGGAGGCAAACTCCAGCGCATCCGCAACGCACTCGTTGCTCTGCCAATCCCGAGGTGCCATCTGCAACTTGTCGGATGGAAGATGGACATCCCCAAACTCGGATTTGAGTCACGCACGTCCATGTCCAGCGAGCGGATGTTCAGGTCTCTGCGCGACAGCAACAGAACGTTCCATTGACACGAATGGTTTTGGCCGGTTTGGGAGTCCGGGTAACCGGGCGAGCTGAGCACCGTGTCCAAAATACCCTTCTGCGCAGGCCATAGCTCGGTGGAGCCACAGGTCAGCGAGTAATCCAACGAGAAGCCGCGGAAGAAGCGTGATCTGTGCGAGGGTGCTAATAACTGAACACACAACAACCGAAAAGTGCTTAACAAGTACCTGTCCGTGTAAAAGTACACAAACGCCTGATCCGCCGAATTGACCTCCACACGTCGGTGCAAGTCGCTCTTCCGGCACATTCGCGCGCTGTCGCGCAACTCGCTGATTTCCTGCTCCGTCTCCAGATCCTCGGTGATCAGCGCAACAAAATCGTACTGGCAGCTCGGGTGCTGCTCCAGCTCAATGGCGGAAATGTTGAGCACAATGGTTGTGAACGGAGGACGCCGGATGGTCCATTTGCAGCGCTCGTTGTTGCGATACCTTTAAAAAATAAAAATAAAAAGACAACAGAAATAAAAACAAATAATAAAGCGCGGAAAAAGCCAACCACATGCCCATGTTGTCCAAGGGATTTTGCAGCATTTGCACCTCAAACTTAGGGCTCAACTCGCCACCACAGCTGCTGAACACACTGTTCGCCGTTGTCGTTGGTGACGCCTCCGCCGCAGACAGTGTTCCGTTGGTCCGATCAGGGCTGATCTCCTCCCAGACAAGGCGGAATCGTGCGTACAGGTTTGGCTGGAACACCAACGTGGCGCGCGAGGAGTGCAACACATATAACTGTCCGCGTTGTGGAGGAGAGACAGCACTGAAACGCAACGCCTGCGAATCCGATGCGTGGCACAGTTCCGCGTTCTGTGCAGGTTCCAGCGTGCACCAGAACGGGTAAATCGTCAGCGATGCGGAGAACTGGGATAGCTGGAAATCAGTGAGCGCAAAGCGGATCCAATGATCCGAGCCGGATGCTCCGATATGCCAGAGGACCGGTTTGCGCAGACCCGGAGGCGGTGACTCGATCACCGGAGATGTGGTGTCCCCATAAACTGGACAAACATTGGTTAATGTGCAAAGTAGTCATCTACTTGTACATCACTAACCTCGGGTATAGTGCAGTTCCATCGCCGCCGGAAGTGCAGCTTCCACATCCGCATCCGTCTCAAACTTGTGCCTCAGACGAACCCACATGGGCCCGTCGCTCTCCACCTTCCTTGGTGCCAGCCCACAATAGCGTCCCAACAGTGTCCCCGACGCATTCCGTTCTCGGAACTCAACGAACGAGTCCGAGCAGTACTCGGAGACTGGCAGCGCAAGGCGCACCAAGTTGACCAGCACGCGACCACCGGGTACTGTGTCCAGAAGCCATTCGCACTCACATGGATGCGGAACAGGACTCAGTGTTAGTCGGCCCTCGTGTCCAGTCAGCGAACCGCCACAGACTGTATTTAGTGGCGCCAAGTTACAAATTCAAATCGATGGCACATTTACAGGTGCTCTCCGTGTCGTAAGTGACCAGAAAAGTCTGTCGATGGGCCGCCAAATTTGTGCTCAGTAAGCGCATTTCCGTGTCGCACGTAAACTCGCGGAAATGGCGCCCTGCGCTGGTCAGAGTGCCGCCGTGTTCAGCTGCGCTCAGTGCACCAGCTTCCACAATGCCCAGGGAACGGATGCCGCAGAACAGCTCCAGCTGAACCTGTTGCTGCTGCTGCTGTTCATCATCTGCTGCCGGGCGGACCAGTACCACCTCCTCAACGCGCACAAAAATGTGTTGGCCAACTGCAAAGGGAGAAGAAAATAAATCGATTTACCATCGATCGATTATCGATCGGTACAAATACAACCGCTCTGTTCGTCCGTCTCGTTCCGAACAATTCGCCATTCGCACTGCGCGTTGCCGTCCTCCGTGCTTATCCGAGCAGTGTTCAACACCTTTCTCTGGTTGCCCGCCACCAGTGTGCCTCCACACTTGACGTATGCTCTGAGACGAAATCCAATGGGCCTTTGAGGGGATGAAGAGGAGCCACCACTGCCGCCGGCATCACCCGAAGCGATCAGTTGGTCGTAGGGTGCACCGCGGAAAATGACGGTAGACTGAACGAATAAGGAACAGAAATGATGATCTGGGCACAGGGCCTCGGACTGACCAGGTTTCCGTTCATTGTGATGTTCAGAGGTTGTGCAGCAACCTCCTGACAAATGCGGAAACGGGTTCGGGAACCGTACAGGTGGTGGTTGTTGGTCTGCGAGACTTCCGACGCTCCTTCGATGAACAGCAGACCACCGCGAAGGTACAACAGGTGAAAGCCGCAGGAAAAGTCGTTTGGATCGGACGAGTTCAGCTGCTTGTTGGTGCTGCTACTGGCCGCTCCACCACGCGCGTAGTTAAGCACGGAAGTGGCCGGGCTGGTCAGGTTCAGCACCTGGAACGCCAGCACAAAACCTTCCGGGGCATGGAACTGCCAAGCAAGCTGTGAAGGGGAGTCACAGTTGAGAAGACTGCTTAAGTACTGTTCGCCAACCTCGACACCCTTCGGATACGGCTTCGGGTAGTTGGGCGACTGGAGGAAAGTGTCCGAGTGTGCGTCCACTGAACCATAAAAAACGGTAAATTAAAAGGGTAAAGGTCAATTCAATCGACCGTGAATTGTCCCTCCTCCTCCGACCACCGAATTACCGGCCTCTGTCGGATGGAAGCTCACGCGAGCGCTGAACACCACGTGATCGTCCAACTCATCAAGGGCGCCAAGAGAGACGGCCATTCCGAGCAACTTCAGGGATGAGAAGAGATGAATGACCATCCAGCGGAAGTGAAAGCTGTTCAACACCACCTCGTCAGCCATGCGCTGGGCAGTGTCCGCATGGTAGCTGAACACCACGGTCAGCACAGAACCAGTCCATTCGAAAGTCTCGTTGTGTAATCGACCGCACAGTGCCTTGATGGGCAACTCGCCTGGCTCGTTATTCACGTAAAACTGCAAAAAATCAAGCGCATAGAGTGGGTCACATAGCTTTTTTTCCTCCGATTTTACTTTTTCACGCAAATTTTAAAAAGTATCGCAAAAATCATTTCTCCCAAAATTTCTAAAATCATTCCATAAAGCTTATTCTTTAAAAGCTTGATTTGGCCCATCAGAAAAAATTTGGGAAGAATTTTTGCGGTTAAAATTTTCGGGAGAAAATAGAGGCATGTGTTTAGAATGCTCACCTGAACACCGTCGCGAAACTCCGATTTCGTGCCATCCGGAGAGCTCTTCAGCTCAAAGCACTTCTGTCCTGGAGGAAGCAAATCCAGCTCCATGCGATGGATCAGCACGCGAACCGTTTGGTCCGGTGGTGCGCGAATGGACCAAACGCACTTGCGAAAGGCATCCTCCGCAACAAAGTCGTCGGCACCCGCGGATGCGTTCGCCACCAGCAGTGTGTTGTTGTGCGACACGGGTCCGCCACAACCTACGCCCAACAGAACAATGATCAGAGAGATTGATCGCTGGCTGATCAAAAGTCAACAAAATATGACCGACGGTGGTCCAGCTCAGCCACAGGTGGTTTGCCGGCTCATTACGGGACTGGAACTCCAACCGAAGTTGGTTGTGCTCGGTGAGCAGCTCCGTGGGCTCCGCTACCGCAGAGCAGAAGCGGTGTGGCATGGCGCTGCGAGTGGTGGCGTTGTGGGAGAACGCCACGCCACCACGTGTGCCGGTCAAATGACGCACGGACTCGGGTTCAATCTGAAAAGCAGTACAATGTACAGCATCAACAGCTCATCTGCATTCCTTCACCTGCAGGAAATTCTTTCTGCACTGCCACACCACCATCTGGGACGAGTCCATGAGCCGGAACAAGTGGAATTGCAGTCGAATTCGAGTGCCGGGTGCAGTCCGGATGGTCCATTGACAAGCTGTAATAAATTGACATTGTGCCTTTAAGGCAAAAGTCGTACTTCGAGGCTCCGTGACCGGATACGGGTACCCGGGTGTCTGGATGGTGCCCTGGAAGCCCTCCAACACAATGTCCGTGCATACTGCAAACAACCATTTAGCGAGCAGTTCGAAAAGAGCTTTGACTGTGAATGAATGACCTGTGCTAAACTGGGCCAGGAAGCCGAAAATGGCTCCATGATGGGAGCCACCATGTTGCGTGTAGCGTACTGACAGCGCATTGCCGTCCGACTGGACCGCGCGCGGGTTGACTTCCTTACGACAGTGTCTCGTCTTCAACTCGCGCCAGTCAGCGCCCTCGCCAACTTCAAGCAGATTTCGTGCGAATGGCGAACACTTGCCCTGACTGTCCTCCGAGTCCAGATCATCCATTGCGGTGATCTGCAGACGCACCTGGTTTCCTAAAAAAGGCGGTTTGATCAGGTAACCTGTTGGGCAACTTATACCAAGGGGTAGGTCGACTAATAACCCTTCTCTTTCGTAAACGTCAGAATTTCTTCAGGAATCCCTCGTAAATTCGGAAAATTTAACAATAAAACCTCCAATCCCCTCGATATACAATCGACCCATTTTTCTTGCTCAACATATCGATCGAACCAAAGACCTGGTGGCACTGCTATCAGCCAATCGCAACGCATCGATTGGGAGTCCTTGTGAGGATATTGCGGAGCGGAGATGGCGCCTGCAAGGCCTGTGACATGACCTCCGCAGCCTTAAAGAAAGAAAGTGCATGATGGAGGAGAAACAGCAAAAGCAAAACAAATCAACCGCTTTCAAACTGTTCATATGCGAGGGAAAAGCGCATTGTTCGACTGGTGCCAGCGCGGAAGCGAAGGAACAGCCGATTACCCTGGGAGATCAACCGTCGCTGCGGGTGTTCATCGCAAACTTCGGAATCGCCGAAAAGACCCGGAAAACCGGGCGACTGCTCAGATGGTCCATTACGAACCATTAGCGTGCCGGATTCACAAGGTGCGGACATGTTCAGGACGGAGAGCAGAATGCGCCGGTTGGTGGGCAACTGAAGGGAACATCCGCCGGAAGCAGCCTAAAGCCCGGACAACTCACCACTATGCGGTAATCGCAGATGTCCGCCTGCTCAAAGTCTGCCGCATCGAACACGAAATTGCCCTCATGCGACGTGAACGTCCGATCACAGTGTGAGACCAGATCAACCGCTTGGAAGCGGGCGGAGAAGCCGGAGCCGGAAACGGACCGATCGGACATAAATAACAACACCATCTGGCCACTGGTGGACAACAATGGAGGCGGCAGCGATTTGCCGCAAAAGTTGCCCAGCAACGTCCCGTGATTCTGTTCATCTTCGTAGAAAGCGTCATAAGCGCGGACACTGTCGAACTCGCACCCTTCCCGGTGCGCAACGTTCTCAATGTCGAACACATCGAAGGCCAGACGGACAGCCTTGCCCTGCAAATCGGGTGGAGTGTATTTGAGAATGTCGAGAATCTTGAGTTTGAAGGTCCAACCGATGGTACGCGCAGAAAGTACAGGCAGAACATGTGGGGCAGGTAGGTCTCGGGGTAGCTTGGGCTGGTCAGCTGACGTTGTGCATTGGTCGGCTCGTCCGTGCCTATGGAGAACACGCCGCCGCAGCCGATGTCGATCAGCTGATAGCTGAACAGGAAGCCCTTGTTGGTCGGTGAGCCAGTAGTGCCTTGACGGATTACGGTGTTACGTGCCAAAAGTGTTCGCATACTGTATGTGATGGAGAAGGGTCGGGTGGCGCTGGAGACAATCTCGCCAGAGGGCGCCACGAAGGGATAGCGTGGACACACATACCGGCGATTGGCCACCTCGTTGGACGGATGACCACCGGACAGCTTAAATGGCCATAGTCATACAGCTTAACAACCATCCCCATAACTCAAGGGCATAGCCATAAAAAATTTCCGGGAGTGGGTGGAAATAAAGAGGTCAAAAAATTTTAACCGCGTCTTTCCTTAAATGATTGACCATTTTGCCGTTTTCAACGAATTTTTTCCTTCCCAATGCTGAAAATTTTTTTCCCGATTTCGGAGGTAGGGGGGAGAGACGACGCATCCCTCTCGTCCCCCTGGCAATGCCTTTGTCATGACCGACAGACCTCGATGTAGTCCTCCATTTCCGCATGTTTTTCCCGGTGGTAGTGACAAGTGCTGAAGTCCGTGCTGACGCCAATCTGGTCGAAGCGGAGCCGAATGGCCTGACTAGGCTGAGCAACGATTCGGTAAGTGCACTTGAAGGGACGTGGCGAAGGCGCGGGAAAGTTGGGTGGCGAGATGGTTCCATTGGCAGCAGTGAAGTCCCTCTGGCATTCTATGACGAAAAACAGGGTGTATTCAATTTGTTAGGCATACGGTACCGGTACGGTATCGAAGTGAGAAGCCAGCACCGCCAATGGACGAGTCGCTGTGGAACTTGAGCGAGAGACGAGGTCCAGCGATAGCGGACTTGGGCGGCTTCTCAAGGTTACAGAATGTCATGTCTAGCTCGGAAATGTGCAGAAAGTCGCCGGAACAGGAAGTGATGGTCACATGGCGAAGCAGTGTGTTTGCGTACTGTCACGCATTCATTTGAAAATTTTAAATTTTTCTATGAGTCTATGAACCTGGGTCACCGTGGCGGGCACGTCAAACTGTTCAAAGTTCAGGACCACTTTCCTATCCGCAAGGTATAGATCTGTCTCGAGTTCTGTCTCGAGCGTGCCATTGGTTGTGTTGTTGCTGCTGTGCAACACCCACAAGCAGTCCAGGTTGGGAAAGTAAGTGTGCGGGAAGTTTGGCGACTCCAGACGACCGTCCAGCTCGCCAGTTATGGGGTCCGGATAGATGTCGCCGCCACAGCCCGATGGCACTGAAGGTAAGAAGCCATTTAGAGCAGTTCAAGCAGTACTCACACTCAATGGTGCTGTAGCGGAGGGAGAAACCGAACGGTGCCGCTGAAGCCGAAGCAGTCACATCATCACTGTTCAGTTGCTGGAAATACACCGCGGCATATGGGCCCGAAGTGCGAAGAAGCACAGGTGCTGCACCCATCGAGGCACACAGCTGAAGCGCCAGACTACGATTGGAAACAGATGGGCCATCATAAAGCCCAAGTGAGTTGACGGTGCAGTTGACAAACTCGCCGGAGGGCAGACGGAGCACATCCACGCTGAGTTGCAGATGGAACTGCGGAGGCACGCTCACGTACCTTCAGCAACAGGCAGCAAAGTAGTATAAGCAACATGAATGAGAACAAATCAGAGTGCTTATTAAGTCTTTAGGATAATCGACATCAATATGCGATTCGGGTGAATAAGGGTCGTCCAACCCTTTGACCGTAATAAATATGCAAATTTTGTAGACTAATAGTGAAAATATTTTTCATCAAAAACGCAATAAAATGCAAAGAATAGTTCATTCTTAAAAAATTCTGTTCAAAAGCAGTTAAATATACCACCAGCCCCATACTGTTTCAGCTATGTGACAGATCTCCCTTCAGGTCAGATTAATTAAATGACTAACCATACACAAAGACGCCCTTTGCGTGTGTCAAAATGATCAATACGACCGCCGCCAGGATTGGACAATCGGCCTCCGCATTGGGGCTCCACCGCTGTCCAGTTCAGATGCAAGAAAGCAGCGCGGTTCGGCAAGCGGCTAGACAAGCGTACTGTGACGCGGGGGCCGGAGGTGTAGAAGGGGTGGCGAAGAAGGGACAACTGATCCCCGTGGCAAAAGTGACCAATGCGCGGACTCTCATCAGGTTGATCACCATCGAAAATGCTCAAATTGACGAAAGCGGAGGCACAACTCTGTAAATTCGCATTCATTAGTTCGGACTCGAGCTTTTTTTTGGGGGCGGGGGAGGGGATCATAGCTACATCTCAAAGTCAGAGCGTAAATGTAGAAAAAAATGGGTCCACCCTGAAATTGAATGAACTTAACATTTAAAAGCACTTAAAAATCAAATAATAATATGTTTTTTAGTTTTTGTATAAAAAATTGCTTTTCGTAAGAATTTCCATATATTTAGAAAGCTCTTCCAAACTAAAACTGCACTATCTGTGATGCAGCCAAACCCACTTTGGAAGTGAGCTCGTATAGGCGCGGAGCCGTGTAGTTGACGAATTGCAGCTGCAACACTTTGCGTGTGTCGAAAAGCTGTACGTGCCACGTGCACACTCTGCGTCCGGGCGAAACGACACCACGAGTTATCGCGCCCCGCTCGTACACAATTTGGCCAGTCTCGTTGGACGAATGGAAGCCGCACTCTGTGCCTTACAATTAATTTAAAAATAATTTTCTTTAAAATTTACGATAAACACAAATTGTCCCGGTAATAATTCGACCGTAACGAATATGCTAACATGAGGCAATAAAATATTATGGTGTCTTGTAGATTTTAACAGGCTCTTATAAACTCACTGATCAGTAGACATAAATGTATTCCATTTTTAGTTTCTCAACATTCACCTTCTTCTTCGTATTGGCACCGAGGACCGTAAAAGCCACGGAAGCAGTCGCATCCAAGCTGAGGGCTGGTCCGGCACCGGCCATTTCCGGAACAGAACTGACGGGACAGGCATGGGCTGGGATGTTCACATCGGGCGCCCTGATAGCCCTCGAGGCAATTGCAGCGAAACACGCTGGACGAGATGGCCTGATGCGTGAAACATTGTCGAGCATTACATCCATGCATGTCTTTGACACTTACCTGGCATGTCCCCCCATTCAGGCAAGTTTCGCCAAGGCACAGTGTGTCGTTGCTCGGCTCACACCCATCCGGACCCAGCCCATCTCCTACCATGCCCGGAGGGCATTCACACCTAAACTCGGGCTCTTCCACACAACGCGCTGCCGGATGGCACACCGCTTCCTCGGCTGTGCAGCGCGAAATACGTCTACACGTGAAACCATCGCCTTCCCAGTCTTCAATGCATATCGGACAACATATCGGAAGCAAGCACATGACCGAAACTTACCCGGAGGGCAAGTTCCGCATTTGTAACCACCGTGTGTGTTGATGCACTCCACAGCCGGATCCTTGGAACAATCGTTAGTCCGTTCGCTGGCGCATTCGTCAAAGTCGTGACAATGGATGCCATTGCCGATCAATCCTCGGGGGCACGAGCCGCAGCGGAATGAACCAGCCAGGTTCACGCATTCGGTGCCCTAAACTATCTCAAATGATCAATTAGTTTATTTTGGAACACTCAACGACTGATCTGACTTATCGATAGCTTACCGGGTAGCAAGGACTGTGCTGGGCACACTCATCCACATCCACACACAGTGGGTTGGCCGGATCACCTCCCAGACGGAAACCAGACTCGCATAGACACCGATAGCCGAGCTGATCAATATGGTTAAGAAAAGGATGGACAATTGCATACAACCTCTGATTGAGTGTTTGGAATGCAGTGCCCATGCTCTCCACATGTGTCCGGGTAGTCGCACAGGTTGGTCTTCCGGTCACATAGAGGTCCATGCCATCCAGCGGTACAATTGCATGTAAAGCCGGCAATTTCCTGGAACAAAGCCTAAACTTGAAGACCAGCCCAGCACCACATGCCGGGTTGTTGCGGCAACTGGCGTTGTTCTGACAGCCCACATCAGTGCCGGCAAACAATGCGCACTCGTCCAGACGTTGCTCACAGTTTCGTCCCTAAAACACATACATTCTCATTGAGGAGGCGCTCATTCTTATATTAGCGGGTCAAATATTTAAAAACAAATAATTCAAAAAACTTTTCAAAAATGCTCTCCGGACTACGAAAAACAAAAATCGCCGCTTCAATGGCGTTAAACCTACTCGTACCTTAAGCAAATTTCAGAACCTATAACACCATTTTACCTGGAAATGCCCCGGACAGAGACATTGGTATTTGCCAAAACCATCCACGCAAGTACCGCCGTTCCGACACGGCTTCGCAACACATTCGTCCGCACTCATCAGCTTGAAAAGGCGCTCAATCTGTCCGCTGAGCTTCAGGATCAGCAGCCGTATCCGACGTGCGGCACGGGCTCGAGCCGCGGAGGTATTCAGCTGGGCACTCAGTTGGACGCTTAACTGTCGATGCTGAACAAGAAAACAAAGGAATGAATGAGGCAAAGCTTAATTGCAAAAAATTCTGCAATGGTCATTGACCATGAAAAAGACCATTGATGTTAATGATCCGCGTATCACCAACCCAAAACTTAATAGCGGAAGATTGTGCTTCTTATGTCACTGTGTAGCTTTATATATAAGGAACCTTGGCCAACATGTCCTTGTGCTTGTCCGCCCACTGCGACTCCATTCGGCGTACATTGTCGCTGAGGCCAGCCATTTGCATGTCCATATTGGCCAACAGTGCCCGAACCGCGCTCACTTCAGTCTGTTATTTGATTTTTAGATCTTCTGCGATCCGATCGAATTGGGACAGCTCACCGCATTGGGCAACTGGCGGATGTCCGTGTTGCCGAATAAGATGGAAGAACCGTTGGAGACGCGGAAAGTGATGTTGCGATCGCGTCCAGCGACAAAGTACACGTTCCCGTCCAGGGACAGAATGCGTGACCTTCAGAATGAACAATGTTGTGAATGAGTAATAATCAGTTGCATCTTTTGCCTTGGCTCCAGCTCATTTATCAGCTCCAAACGATCATAGTCTAAGACTTCCGCTGTTGAAAAACGCGGAGCAAGTAATACCAGGGAACACAGCAGCAGCAGCAAAATTGGAAAGTTAAAAGAACCCATTGGGGGAAAAAGAACGGAAAGAATGAGTCCTGAAGGGATGGCCAAGCACCGAAAGAGCAGACAGAAGAGATCGGCCAAATAAACACAGAAACTCCACCCCATCCCCTGATGACGACCTTTGATGACGATGACGATAATATCATCACAGCCATCCGATCTGCCCACCCATCCATCCCCAATAAACAATTCCAGGAGCAATAATAACAGCATAAAATGCATCAAAAACACGCATCACACGGATGGATGGGCACTTAGGAATATGTGTGTTGGTCCAAACTGTCAAGTGACAATGAGTCGTTTTTATTATTTTGTTTTTTATTCCCCACCAAACCAATGTCAATCAACCCAAAAATGATACAAAATAATATAATGCGAATGAAATGAAAAATGGAGAAAAAGAGAGTATGTGGCGGAGGGAACGGACAATAAAACAAATGCGAAATGCCAAATAAGGAGAGGAGAATGGATGGAGAACGGTGTGGGCATATAACAATTCCAAAGTAGTAGTGTACTCATATGCTCAAAGGTACCGTATATGGTACAAGTACAATGTACTGTATTATTGAAATATCACACATGAAGAATTAAAATGGGCAGAAAATGTACCAGAGCAATGTATGTATGAATATGGGCAAATAATATAAATGTGAGAAAATGACCATGAAAATCAATTACAAAATTATCATTATAATTAGTAAAAAATAATTAATTAATAATTAATTAGTCAATTAGGCTAGTCAGCAATCATCCAATCAGTTAGTGTTTCGAAGTACATGCAGTCGATGGGTGGTGGGTGAGTGCTAGACTACGCGGGACAATCAACGATTTCTCATTCCGTCCCGTTTTCATCTCGTCCCCGTGGCTGATCACACACGGATTTGAAACGCCTCACTATGTGCTGCACATAAAACAGGGATGCAATAGGACAGTTAGGGAAAAGTTGTTTTGCAATAAAAATCTTTCTAAAAAAATCCAAAAACCGAGAATTATGAAGTTAACCTTTTTTGACTCTTTTTTTTCTTGAGGCCTGTGTAATAAACAAATAAAAAAGTTTACCTAAATTTCTAAAAAAAACTTCTTGTTATGAGAATATAATACCAAAATGCATAAGACAGTTATAAAACAAATAAAAGAACTCTCACATATATTCACTCACCGTCAAGTTCTCGTTTAATTGGTCCACCTCTGGTTGCGGATCCATCTGCATCAATGACTCTCTCAATCTGGCAATCGCCTGTTCGATGCATTCACGGCTGATCTAAATGAGAAGGGTATTTATTCACTTCGCAAAATTCACTTCCTGGCTTCCTGCTTCTCTTTACAAAGTTACAAGTTAATTTCAAAACTCACTTCCGGGCACTGTTCCTCGAAAAAGTGCAGTTGGGTGCTAAGGATGTGCAGATGAAGACCACATTGCACGAGCTCCTCCATGCATTGCGATGCAATTTTGGTTGCCTTTCGCAAACACTCGACCACCCGAGCGCTGTCTCGTTTCGGTCGTCCACCAAGATCAGAGAGCTAAAAATACACAGAAAATAAGTGCAATAACTTTGTAAATCGATTATCGCAAAAAAAAAGAATTGAAGAATTATAAGGTTGACGATGTAAAAGGCTTGTTCAAATATGAAATAAAAAATTTGAGGGAACTTTAGATAAATAAACGAAAACAGAAATAGATGAATTTTCGAAATTCATCAAAATTTTCCTTTTTTAGGTTTAAAAAAACTCTCTTAATATGAATTTTGCTTTTTTTTGTCATTTTTATTCAATTAGCTATAATAAATCTCTAAAATATGAGCCTCCATTTTTCGCACACAGCACATTTCTTCACCAACTAATTTCACCCATAAGGACCCTTTTTAGTGTGGCGAAGGCAAAACATAAGTTCATAGGGTGCGGCGAAAGGGGGTCGAAATGAGCAAATTAGACGAACCTTTGAGTACCAGAATGCACGCGCTACTAGACAGACCATTTGGGCTTGGTCAGGACGCTTGAGCAGCTTTGATGCATACAAGGCACATTGGTTGCGCAAAGGTTCATGCGATTCGTCAGCAAGCCTCTCAATCTGAATAAATCAAATTTTCGAAAACAAAGGGTGTGATAGTCGCGACCTGGGTGATAGTTGCGATTAAAAGCGTCAGGGAATGCACTTGCTCACGGCTTTCTGAAATTTCTTCTTCGTAAATTGAAAAAGCCTTTGAGACAAATTCGTAAGTCACTTCAGCAGACCGATCAAAGTCAATTTTATCGGATATCAAAGCGCTCTGAAGAACATTTTAATTTTTTTCCCTGTTGATTAGAAACCTGCAGATAAAATCTTAGCGCGAGCTCGGGTCTCTCAGCTTGTTGCCGCAAGGCATTGATTGTATTCATACAAAAATTAAAAATTTTGCCCATTCGAGCATTGAAATTTTCCTAAAAAATAAATATCTAAAAAAATTTCTATTGAGAATTCCTACCGCATCTCGATGTTCCGCAAACCGAAGTGCAAATTTATGTGTAGCGAATATGGTGGAAGGAAGTGTGAAACGAAGACGAGCCTTACCACCCAATCCAAATGATTTGCGCACTTTGTTTAGCAACTTAGGCAAAATATTTGAAAATGTGCTAAAAATGTGTGAGCAGTGAAACCCGAAATTGCGTCTCCAAGTCGTCGTTGTGCAACAAATGAACAAGTTTTGCCACCAAACTCTGTTCCTCCTCGAAGTCCTCCGGATCCTCGGCTTGACCAAATGCTCCGTTCACCAGCACTTCCCGATCATCGGATGATAGCGGTATCTTGCCGACCGTGTTGTGTGAAGCTCCATGCTGATGAGAATGGTCTTCCGAAGAAGGTTCCATCAATAGTGATTCGAGCAAGGAAAACAGCTTAAAAATGGTTAGCTATATGAAAATGCTTTAAACTGAATGTGATAAAAGTCAATAGCGTCTTGGGAAAACTCAAAAATAAAATACCGAAAAATACAAGAATCTCTTATAGGACCCTGCTAGAAAGCAGAAAAGCTCATAAGTTTCGAGTCCTTACCTTGTCGACGTCCACTTCCTCTTCTATCCTTGTATCATTGTCGATGGCATTTTGAATCAATTCCGCCGCTATTTGACGTTGACCGCGTCGATCCAGCACCCGAATCACTTGGCCGTATGAATCAAGTAAAATCAGTTGAACCACATTATTGTAGTGTTCAATGGGCAGTTTGAGCAGTTTGACCACCTCACGGCCAACTACACTGTTGACAGCTGTTCTGAAATCACTTTAGGTCAGTATTTGGAACACACACACTATAGTAACAGTTAACAGATGGTTGATGCATCGCTTACGGAATGATTTTTAGCGTTCCAAACACTTTCGCTGTGGTTGCAAACACAGAATCCGCGAATTCTGGTTGGTTTCGATAACAGTTCAGGGCAAGACTCAGCAAAGCAATCTTCAGAAGAAAAAAAAACATAAATAAAAGAAAGCATACACTAATGAACAGTACTTACTACTTACCTGAATTGAAACAATTTCCTCAGGAGGCATTTGTGTTCTGGATTCAATCATCTTCCCGGCATGCTCTGAAAATATTCGAAAGAGGTGGATGTCCGCAGGAATGCCAGGTGAGTCTTCGGCCACCGCATAAAGTGCCAAGTGCTCAATGAGAGTTCCGAGCACATTCTTCACCTTCACTTCGGGATGCAGTTCCGCGCAAGCATCCAGAAACTCGTTCAGTGTGCTCAAGTGGAAGTGGTCGGGGAACACCTAAAGGAAAATCAAAAAATGTCACATATAAGAACTAATCCCATATCCTAGAAAATCACACCTGAATGACACATTCCATCAGGTATTCCTGTGAAATTGCTTCTTTACAAGAGACAGACTGCTCTAGAATACCAGGCAAAACCACTTTTCGGTACAAATTCAAGTCAAGATGCTGAAGTTGCGAAAGTCGTACTAAATTCGTGCCAACCAAAATACGCAATTCGCGTCGCTCCCTTTCTCGCTTCTCTCTTTCTCGACTAGGGCCCTTAAAAACAATCATTAATGATTCCTAATTACTAACTCTTAAATTTAATGTTTGGTTTTACTAAAAAATTTATAGGAGACTGCATTAAACATAGTCGCAAATATTGGTAAACACACCTGGTGTTGCATTCGCACCCAAAGTTTGTTCATTTCGGCAAAATTTGTCATAATGAAATCGATCGAGTCGCGCACAGTTCCCGGCTCCCCATTACCAAAACAACTACTCGGTTCTTCATCATCTTCCATTGTGCTTTCATCCAACTGATGTGATGCGTGCTTTTCTTCTGCCGATGTGCTGGGTGTTGGAACATCCGGGATCAGTTCCTTTGTTGACGTTAAAAGATAATTGCGTAGAAAAAGTCCTCTTAAGGGATGCTGCACACCTCGACACATCTCTACCTTTAAAAATCCCAATTTGGATTAACTCCTAATCCAAAATAATTACCAAATCACTAAGAATGTCTTTTGTTGAGGACTCGCCAGACTTGATGTATATAACACCAACTGTGATAAGCAGGTATCTGTATGGAATCAAAGAAAAATAAAAATCCTATCACTATTGCGTAAAGTAGGGGATATCAATAATAAATCAAATTAATAATAGGTACTGTCATATTATTTTAAAGAGATCAAGCAGAATGAAAATGAGCGTAAGTTAATTCGAATCGAAAAATGTTATAGTGGATGATTTGAGTGTTTATTAAATTTTGAATTTAAATAAATTTGAATTTTATGGGCATTCGTTTCAGATTGATTTTACGGACCTTCTCTGCTTGATTTCGTCAAAATAATCTGGCAGTAAAGAAATTTAGAAAAAAAACTCACAGTCTTGGAATAATGTTTCCAGTATACTGCACAGTTTCATAAAGTTCGGCAACTGAATATTTCCGTTCCTCGCCCAGATAACGATCACTAAGATAGATCAGAAAATGCTGTAATTCATTGGTGACATCGATATCTGTAAATTCAATAAGTATTGGTATTAATCGATAAAAAAAATCCGAAATTCATTGAAAAAATTGAAAGAGTAAGGCCTAAGAATTAATTTATGTCTTGTGGTTCTCAACACTATTATTTTTCAAATTTATTTTGCAAATTTAATATAAAATCAAAAAAAAAAGGTCTCCACATTGAATCTACTAGCAATCCATCATATTATAACTATTCTTACATAATCGGTAGTAGAATTTTGGAGTCAAGAGGGAAGTTCGTAATTCACAAAGCATCTGTGCGGCATGTTTCAGTCCTTCCATCAGCTCATTGCGATCTAATGCTCGTTTCATCTCAAAAGATTCGCCCTTTACGATTTTGAGTGCTTTTTCAAGCAGATTTTCTTGCTCTTCGGATTCTATTGGCTGGTCTCCGCCCATGAGCATGCGCATTTTCTAAAATATAGATAGTAACATTAATGATGTTATTTTATTTAGGTTGCAGAGGCTTGTCAAGTCAGTCATTTACCAGTATCAGTTACCAGTAGCCACAACCAAAAGCCAAGCCATAGCCATAGCTAGGGATCGAAAAATAGGCCGAGGCCGGGTGGTTTTTTTTTGGGTTTTCGGTTCGGTAGATGGCCGGGCAGCAGGCGGGATCCCGACTCGGGTTTTTTTCAAAAAATCCCGGGCAGGTTTTTTTAGGGCGATTTCGATTTCGAGTTTAAATTTAAATCCGACTCGGGTTTGATGTTTGACCATGAAAAAAAAACCTGACTCGTTCGACCCTAAGCCTTCCTAAGCAAGCATAGGCATAGGGGACTTTTTGTACCTTGTGGTTTGCCCAATAAAGTAAAGTAAAGGTAAAGTAATAGTAAAGGAGGGGACCAAAACAAGCATAAATTAAATGCAATACACATAACGCCAAGCAGAAAAGCAACAGAACAAGAACAGAATACAGAAAAGAAAACAGAAACAGAAATACAAAACAAAATCATCATAGGACAAATTGAAATTGTCTTTTCTTTTTTATAAGAAGAAGGGGGAAAGAAGTTCTTTCCCGGACTGGACACGATATTGACATATTGATATGTTACAGTTAGATGTTGTGTTACATTTTACATATCTTTTCGCTTCGAATTCAGATTGTTTATTTATTTAATTAAAAATTAATAAGCATCCAAAATTATGTATTTGTTGAAGGCTCTCTAAATAAATCTCTAAAACAACGTAGTAATATGGTAGGGTATCGGATATTCTTTAGTGTAACACCTGTCCTAAACTTCTAAACCATACTTAGGTAAGGGCCTCAAATCGGCTTTTTTGAACATTATAGACCCCGTACCCGTAGAGGTGCGTGCTTTTTTTTAAATACTGATTTTTTTAAATTTAAAATTACACTTTTCGATGAAAATTGATAGAAAAAAATGAAATCACATCCAATGATTAAAATTCCCATTTTTTGACCATTACATACAAATCTGGGAGGTGCAAAAACAGTCTACTAAAAAAATAAATTTTTAAAAATTTTTAAACTTCACTATAATATAAATACTAACACAATTGCAATTAGTGATGTTACTTAATCGAAAGCCCACGCGTGATGTTGTTCTAACTAAGGGTTATAGGCATAGGCTTCAACATAATATTGCATACTTATTGGGGTTTTTCATTAACTTTTCTATTACTAAGTAAAAATTCAGACTGAGGATTTTCACTATTTCAAAAACAAAATGGATATTCAAGAAGCTACAACTTTCAAGGATGTCATGGGGTTCAATGCAAGCAGTGAAGTATTTTACGAGGATGATGTCACTGATACCAGCATTCCTGACATACAGGTTCCTTTTTTACCATATACGGATTCACAATAGGGCAAAATGCAAACTCTTACCTCAGCCCTCATTGTCAAGCTTGCGATTTTTTAGATATGGATTTTACCAGCATTATCGGTATAAAAGAGCTCCTTTGGGTAATATTTGGCAATTCTTCCCCCCCCCCCTCCTCCCAATTTTGGACAAAAAAGTCATTGACAGAATTTTTGCTTGAAAACATGTATTTAGAGGTTTTTCACACAAGGTCAGGTCACGCCAAAAAAATTGTAACTCAAAAAGTGACAAATAATGCAAATATGATAAAGAATGGAGAAGCTCGATCAATCAATCATAGCAGCAGTCAGACATGTCATTTCAGTATATAACGGTGCATCAATGCCCCAAACCCACATGCCATTTTGGTCCTTTGGTTTGAAAATACAGACACTATGCCTTGAGCTACAGGTGAGCGCCAAAATCATCCATATTTGAAAAAAAAACAAAAAATTGCCGCGATTTACCCTTTGCTTTTTTTTCTTGTTTAAATTTTGTAGTGAAAATCTCCACGCGTTCGCACTTCCAGGCAAAGAAAAGGAATGAAGAGCGGATGGCCACGCCCACACCGCAGGGAAAGAGAAAGAGCCTATGCCTATATAAAGGGTGACTTTTCCCTTCCAACTCCACTTATCACATTCACTTGTTGCGATTTTATATATTTTTTTGAATGTTGTGCTGGGGTGGTTGGGAAAATTTGGCGCCCACCTGTAATAAGTTTGAATCTTCGAATATTTCTTTACGAAACAGTCATATGATTATAAAAAAATGAGGGTTTACTGGATTTTACGGTTATATAGCATAATGCTTGCTTTTCTCGCTTTAGAAAATAACAAAGAAAAACAACATTTTGCCGGTTTGGGGCAATGTGCAAACTATGAATTTGAACACACTCGTCTTGGAGAATGTTGTGCAGAGCACCTATTGGAAAAACTATTTGAACGAAGTCACTTCTTACCAGCAGGTCGCGGATGAAGTCTATGTCAACGTACGTGTACTATAAATAAGATCCAAGGACATAGCCAAGGGTGTTTGTGAGAAGGGAACTATAACCAACCCGATGACCAAAATATGAATTTTTTAATGCTTATTCTGATGCCGGATAGTTTTTTTTTATTGTAGAATCCGACTGTTTTCTATTCAAATATCACTTTAAAATATTATTTAAAAAAATATAGGTCAAACACTTGGAGCCATGGGAGCGAGGTACACGAAGAACAACCGGCATGACAGGGATGTGTGGCGGGTAAACTTTATACATGACACGGAAAGCACGTACACTATAACAGCCAAAATTAATAGCAAATATATGAATTTATCAAATCTTGCGCTTTAATTTTCTCTATTTATAAATAGAGGATTAATTACCAGTAAATATGACTTTTCGTTTTTCGTCGTTCGCAAAAAAACAACTTTATTTTTTAGCATCATGATTTCGAAAATTTTAATTACAGCGTGCGTGGAGTCGGCGCAGGTGGTGTGATCTCAACAGCGTTTTGCCTTTTGTACAAGCTGTTTACGCTTCGAGCTACCAGGAAGCAGCTGGTCTATCTCTTTTACTCTTAACATAAATTTTTCATCCCATCAATTTCTTTTTTGCTTTTGGCCTAAAATTAATATCTGCTATTCATGTTAATTCTTTCATTTAGGTGGCCATGATCAATAGTCGCCAATCGATTTACTTGCGAGGCATTGGATTCATGTACATACGCTACACCCAACCTCCTGCCGATCTTTGGGCTTGGATGGAGCCCTATCTGGTCACGACATTTAATTAATTTTATTTTCCTTTCGATTTTAATAATAAATTTATTCAGGACGACGACACCGAGATTGATCCTCGTTCTGGGGGCGGTGATAAAATGGGCATTGGGCAGCTCGTTCGGATGATGCTTACAAAGGTAAACTTTCTTAAAGTTCACATTTCTATTAATAGTTCTTATTGTTATTAGTCGAGTATTAATCACGCTGAAAGCATTATCTTATTTCAGTTGGACTTCTACGGTACCCTTTTTCCTCGCATTCCGGTGCCGATCCAAAAGGAGATGGAGACCAAATTTGCTGAACGCGCGAAACTTTATGGCTATGAGGACGAGCGCTTTGGTGAAAGACGACGGTCGCGTGAACGTGGCGAACGCGAGCGTCGATCGAAAAGCCGTGAGCGAAAAAGGTCGAGAAGCAGGGAGAAGAGAAGGTCGAGATCGAGAAGCAAGGAACGTGATCGGGAACGACGTGCTAGGAGCAGAAGTCGTGAAAGTCGAAGCAGAAGACGCAGTCGAAGTCGGAACGGGAACAGGTGGGTGAATGGTACGAGTTTTTGAAGCTACTTTAAAGTGGAATTCAATTAAAGTACCAATATATTGACAAGATTTTTAGGTGATATCTGTCAAATTTTGTGGTATCGTTACCGATTTCCTGATATCATTAATGAAATTTACCTAATAAGTATCGGAATATATGATTTCAATTTGATATCTGTATGGGGATTCATTTTAAATATTTTGATCTCATTATAATATTTTTTGATAGCTCGAGAATATTTCAAAATATTTTTCCATTCACAGAAGCCGTGACCGTGACCAGCCGCATTCCAAGTCTGATCCAGCAAATGGCGAGCTGAAAATGTTGTCGACAGATGGCCCAGAACGTAAGAGAGCACACAGGCATAGCAGATGTGGTCACCATCTGCGACACCATCACTGTGTCAAGCATCGTCACAAATGCCCATCGAAAGCCAAACGGTGATTTACCTCATCAGAGGGCATTGCGGCTGTCTTTTCCCCGGATAACAGCTCTTTTTTCAGAAACAGAGAACATGTTACTGGAGAAGAAAGAAGTGAAAATCCTGAAGAAGCTAAAATATCCGTTGACGGGCCAAAGGCACAAATTGATGTGTGTGTGAGCAAAGATGAACATTGAATTTTTCTTCTGTTCTTTTTACTTTTATAAAATACCCCATGATAACATCACATCGGCGTTGGGATTGACCTATCATCTGTTTTTGATTTATTGTATTTGTTTCCTTCACATTTTATATCGTTATGCGTATGAGACTCAAATGCCATCAAAGAAAAGCGTTAATTGCTTTAAAGAGCAATGCTATTCCTAATTTTAGTTTTATTATTTTCTGCTTTAATATTTCTCTAGATGGCTGAAAACGAAGTAGGCAACTGGTGTTTGATCGAAAGTGACCCTGGCGTATTCACCGAATTGGTAAGTTGCATGTTAAGATGCCAATTTTCAATTTTGTAAAAATGCCAATTTTTCGAAAAAATTGCAGATTTCTGGTTTGGGTGTTAATGGGGTCCAGCTTGAGGAGCTGTATTCGATTGATGATGAGCAACATCTTTCGTCGCTCAAGTTTGGCTGGCTTTGTTTTCAAGGAAAATTTTAATTTTAGACCAATTTTTGGACTGATTTTTTTGTTCAAATGGCGTCCCGGAGAGGAGTTAGAAGGAACACCGGTTCCAAATGCACCCGTTTACTTCGCTCAACAAGTACCTATTTGAAATCATTTCGAATTTTCTAGATAACATTGTTAGGTTAGTTGAGACTTGATATTTATGCATATACATGGATTATATAGAGAAGCTAGCTTTAAGTAAAAAATTTTACGGATATACTTTAGAATCACACCCGTAAAAATAACATGTTTAGAAGCTTCGAATCGCCAAACCAACCACATTTTTGAACATTGCAGGGCCCGTAG
>JAEHOM010000032.1:0-37162 GCA_016433075.1 Hoplolaimus columbus | reverse complement strand
ATCAACGGGCACCCAGTCTGACATCATGACGGGCAGGAAGCTATCGCTTTAAAAAGTTGCGATTTCCACGGGAAATTTCACCATTTTTTTCAAAAAAAAATAAAAATTTGAATTTTTATTTCATTTTTTCTTAACAATTTTTCGATCCCTGCGAATGACTTACGGACCCATCTGCGAATGGCGAATGAGACCCCTTTCCCTTGAATCCTTGAATCCCTTGAATGAGACCCTCCCTTGGGAATGTATGGTGGTTAATAATATTACTTTCAGATTATTTTATCAATGCACAAAAACGCATTCACGAGACGGCGGAGGCCTCGATTGAGCGGCGTTGTGCGGAGGACGAAGTACGCTGTGCGGACCTGGTGTATCAGAGGTAGTTTTAATCGTCGATCATTGAGCCTTGATCCGCTGATCTGATCAGGTGCATCCACTACTCCAAACTGTGCGACGGACTGGACGATTGCGGCGACGGAAGCGATGAACGCGGATGCACCAGCAACGAAGTGGACGCGGGAGAGCGGCTGATCGCCAAATTGGGCGCCGAGGAGATCACGTCAAGCGCTGGTGGCGGAGGCGGACCCGTGATCATGACTGTGGCCGGAGAGCACGTAATCGCGGAGCACAGGCCGGAACAGAGCAGCACCGTTGGCCCAATCAGTGCCGGCGATCGGCTGATCGCTGGCATTCACCAGCGCGAGAACACCGCGGGCGCCATCGGTGGAATGCCCACAACTCGGGTAAGATCAACACGAAATTACGAAATTGTTTTGGGCAGGCACTTAGCCATGAGGCGAGGCACGTGCCCTTCTCCCGAAATGGGAAAAATTAAAAATTTTTCGGCGGCAGTGAATAAAAAATGAAAATTTTTGTTGAAACGTATCGACACTGGCCAACCACAAAAAAAGATCCAAAAACTAATTTTATTCACAAAAGGCCCGAGTTTTGAATGGATTTTGCCTAAAAAACGTTGAAAAGCCGCGTTTAAAATTAGTTTTTTAGCGAAATGATGGTAAAAAGCGCATCGAAACGCGCGTCATCGCGTCGAAAATTTTTTTGAGGCAATCAATTGGTCCTGTGAGTGATCAATCGCAATATCAAATTAAACCATGACATTTGCTTTTGAAATTTATCGTTCAATAAAGAGTATATGTTATTAGGCCAAAATGATCTTTTTCAGTTTACATTTACGCATTTGGTCAATAGCTCGCTAATTGTAAGTTCATTTGGCGTAGGTGATCAGTGTAAAACACCAGGAGACCACCATGGGACCATTGGAACCCACTGTGGCGGTGGATGTGCCTTTCAAAGTTGGTTTTTGCTTCATAGTGAACTGGTGAACCACTTATTAATGCCAATCACAGGTGTTCAACCAAATTCATGCAAGCGAGAACACCGCGGGACTGGTTGGAGCACTGTGCGGTCCGGGCGAGTTCCAGTGCAGGAATGGCCAGTGCGTTCCGCTTGCGGGTAAATGCGACCGGCAACGCTACGACTGCACAGACGGAAGCGACGAGACGGACTGTGGTTTGCCGTCGGATTGACCCCAACGTCCTGATGCCTTCCGCTTTCAGAGTACTTCAAGAGCGCTGAGGCCCAGAGGCGGACGGACCATCAGGAGGAGACGGAGCGGCGCCGGCAAGAATACGCGGAGGAGTTGCGCAGGTGGCACGAACGAGTGCACGGCGGCCATCCGGAACGGAGGCCTCCCGAAGAGCGTCGCCCGCAAAAACCACCGGACGGGACGAGCGAGGAAGTGTGCTCCAGGGAAGGCAACTTCTTTTGCGTGGGCGGCGGAGAATGCATCGAGAAGAGCGGACGCTGTGACGGACGCGTGGACTGTGCTCAGGCGGAGGATGAGCTGAACTGCGAGACAGTGCTGGGACCCACTGGTCAGTCACTTAAGAAATTATTGCTCTGACATGAGGAATCTAAGGGTCTTAAGATAAGGTCTGATAAAGGTTTCTCTTAAGTTGATATCAAAGAATCCTTGTTAGTGATCGCACAAAGCTCCATCTTTTAGCTCCATCCTCCATCGATTGAGAGTATATCTTGGCTTGAAAACCTTATTTTTCTCTGAACAATTCATTGTAAAAATTTGTATTTGATAGAAAGGAAATAACCATATGCATACATACATGCTTGAGTATGGTGTTTGGCTTATGTGAATAATTGTGAAATTAGTAATGAATCAATAAATCATTAATTCCGGATGTTTCCTTGAATATTCCCAGTTTGCTCCTCTTCTGCAAAACTTTCATATTTACCTTTTGCCTCCGGGGCAAAAACTCAATTTGTCACTTTCATTGGCGAAGGGTGCAAAAAGCCGTCTGTCGACTATAAATGATGGGAAGCAGTGTAAAGTAAAGCGATGGTTTTGCCCGTGTTCCATCGCCCGTGGGGCCAAATGACTCACTTTCACCCCCGCATCTGGGAAAAACGTGAAGAGCCACTTGCTCTGATCGGGGCGGGGGTGCCGATCCACACTTTTTGTTGCTTTCCATTCGACCCATCGCCAATCCAGTTTGTTTGCAGAGGCGGATCAACACTCATTCCTTCAAAAACAGATTTTTGAAAAAGCATTTGACATGAGATAAAAGCTTCCTTCCATCATTGAAGATGACTCACCAGATCGGTTTTCTGCTTTACGCGAGGGAAATTCTTGGTCCAAAAATCCTGGTCATTTAGAATGCTTAAGCCATTCATTGCTTGTTGACCATGACCACGACCACCACCAACCAAGCACCACTTTTTTGCTCTGACCAAAACCGCCAAGTTTCTGGTCCGTCCGGCGTGATTCACCGAATAGCCAAAGATTCTTTCTTCCTCATTCCTTGCTTCTTTTTTCCTCCACTTCTTTGCTTCAGCAACAACTAGCATTAGTCAACCGACCAATGTGTTGCTTGCTTGCTTGCCCGAAGCAAAATTGGTCTGTGTGCAGAATGGGTGTGGTGCACCCGTTACAACCACCGTCTTCCCACTCATCCACCCACATATAATTGGTGGGAGACCACCAAAACGCGAAGAAGAGAGAAAAAGGAGTAATTGACACTCTCTTCTCACAAGTCAGGGTTTGACAATGTGTGCAGCAGACACAACGGACACGTTGTAGATGGTGCGCAGTCAGCCAAATGCACTGGAAAAAATGTAAGGGAATGTCCAGGAGATCAAAAGATCAACCATGCCTAATCAGTCCACAATATCCCGAAATCTAATAAGGGAATTGATCTTAATAGGTGAATAAAATCGCATTGATCATGGATCACCCGCTGAAGTTTTGTATTGATCTCTGTATATGATATTTGGGCTTTTTAAAAAGCAACTTTACGGTTCAAACCTTCAAATACCGCCTCGTGAATCAGGCACTATCCTCTTAATAAAGTATGGCCTGATCGCATGAGTTCAACCATGCCCTTGGGCACCAAATTGTACTCCAATGAATGAGACTGTCTCAACAAATTTTGTCATTTTTACATCCTTTTTTTGGGTCTTTTAATTTGGGGGAGGAGTAGGCCACTTCCTCGGAGTCCAACCACCCACAACACAACATATGGCAGATGGGACTGTTGTGGGTAATGGGGACGCGAGAAATTAGTCGATTTGGCGTGGGTTGCGCGTGCGCGCAAAGTTTGGGCTGAACCGTCGCTGGCAAAGGGGAAGGAAACGGGTTCCTTCCGCCTCTTTGTGCTCCGTCCGCGCGCCTCCCCAGCGGTGTCAAACCGCTATAATCAAATGAATGAATGGAGGTAAGAGGGACTCTCAGCTGGAGGAAGAACCAGCTTCAAAATGCCTTCAGGCGATGCACTCTCCCCGCGGGGCACAATGACGGCGGCGGTGGAGGCGTCGCCGTTAATGTGTTGTTCACGCCTCCAAGTGGCTGCGCGGAATCCACACCCCCCAACCCCGAGGAGTCCATCCGACTACATCGTCTCTTCCGCATCAAAGTTGAAAAAGGGTGAAGGCCTCCCTGTCCGGGCTCCAAAAGTACACCACTTCTATTCACCTTTTTTGGTAGGTTGCACTTACCCCACTTCCTTTGAGCCATTGTTCCACAACACTAAATTCCCAAAGATATATTTGCGCGCGCAATGCGCACATAACTTATTCAACCGCTTTGTTGACTTATTATTAATCTTACATTCAATTCAAAATCGATTCCCGAAGGCGTAACCATTTCCCATCTGAATTGAAAATCGGAACCACCAGTAATATTCGTTAAATTCTTCTTATAACAAATGCTTTTAGTCAAAAGACCTATAATTTTGGCATTCTAACCCAGAACACACGTGTTTTCATTCGCTGATCTATTTGTCTCCATCCTCATCAGTCATCAGACAGTCATTATCGTCTTCTCCCTCACCCCAATCCCCCTCCGTTCTACAGATCATCCGACCCTTTCCGGTCCAAACAACCTCCGACCCGACACTGCTCTCCTCCTCCCGCCCTTACAGTGGATTTCCGGTTCCCCGCTGATTATTCTTTCACTCTTCCATTCGACCGTCAGTTCAATTCCATTCAACAAACAAAAAGTGATCGGCCGTCGCCCTTGTCCAATCAATTTTTGTAAACATCCCCAAAGGGCACAAATGCCACTTTGTCCCTCTACCCCCTTCTCCACTCCCATCTTTTCTTCTTTACTGCGTATGCACAACAATGTCATTAACACCATCACCGCAACGCCCCGGACCGCCGCGACGACCTCTCGCGCGGTCCACCACAATTTGTTCAATCAGTTTAAAAGGCGTTGGACGGTCCCGCGGCAGAGTCTGTCATTGCTTCAGGCAATGTGAGAGAATTGGTCCCTGAAACAATGGGAAGATGGATTGGATGGACCATTTTGGTCGGTCTTTGATTATTCCTTTCTGTCCTTGAAGAGCTTGATTAATTTGTCTTTTTTCATGACCAATAAAAAAACAATTCGAAATCGCTGAATACTTTTTTGTGAACCCCTTTCCCGGTCAAATCTTCTGGGATCCCGTTTCCGGGTTCTCACTTCTCAGGTCCTAGCGGTACAACCGCAACAACAAATATGCGTCGGTGCTTGTCTCTTGTCTCGTCCGCCCACTTATTCGCGCATGACTGTGCCCTTTAGCGGCGGCGACAGCGGAGCTTTCTTCCATTATTCTCGACTTCTCTCTCTCCCTCCTTTTCCGCGCGACTCCTTTTCCGCGTGGATGCCTCCGCAGAGGCTGCCTTGGAGGGGAGAGCATCCTTTTCCCAGCTCAACTTCTGCACAATTTTATTAGTCGATGACATCAACAACAACAACAACAACAAGTTGCAACAGACTGTTGAGGTTGGGTTGGGCGGAAACCGTTTTGGGAGCCGAGAACGGGAACCATCCATCCTCGCGTAAGACTTAACTAATTTTTGACAGATCCGAACGAGGGGTTTTCTCCGCCTCAATCCAATTTGCTCCTTTTTCCATTTTCCCGTTATATGTTGCCTTTTCTTATCGCATCACTCAAAAGTGCGCATTTCCCTTTTTGTGAAGGGTCAATTGGATTTTTGGGGTTTGAGTGGCGCAAATCACTCGTGAATATATATCTACCCTTACGCGACCGCGCAACAATTGTACTGTTGTACTGTTCGCAATATTTGCTGATCGCTTTGATCAGCAAAGGGCTTATTAAATTGGCCACCTTAGTGAAGGTGTACATTTGACATAATTCAAGATGCATGAAGACTACTGCTGCACTTGTGAAATTATTTCGGTCTAGAATTTGTATGGGGTCCGGGCCACTCGGGAATTCGACCCCCTCCCCTCCCGTGGTGATTCGAATTCTTGACATCAGAAATCGGAACAAATACACTTAAGCTCTGTATAGACGACATTCCAGCCGCCGTTGTTGAATGTGCTAAGTGAACTATGAATCAATTGCACATCATCCTGCACAACCCTCTCCACCACTCCCTCACCTCATCAACCCAACCATCCCCCTCTTATCTGTCGCGACAATCTCTTCCAATCCCCACAGCAACGACCTGATATTCCCGCAATCCCCCCCTGATTGATCACATCCGCCCACTCATCCACAAACCCTAACCAAGGCACCTTCTTCCTTCCGCTTTGCTATGTGCTCACGGCTCACACGGACTTGATCTTCTCAAAAAACAATAAATAATACTAATTTATCCATGCCTGTTTATTAAGATTTGCCGGCACGAAAAGCCCAAGTGGCGGCCCATGTTTGTCCTGTTCCATCCGATGATCATGCTCAATGATTCTTTTCTCAATTTCCTCGAAGCAAAATAACTGTTTGCTGATTGATGTGTCAATAAGGTGGTCGGATTTAGCATTCCTTTGATCCGACTTACGTGTTTCCGCCCTTCGCCCCCTCCCCATACCTACCCATCGACAATTGTTCGTGGGTGTTGATTGGTGGCTTACTCATTTCTGCCCCATCTCCCAAATCAATTTTACACCGCTAACTGATTTTGTCTGCAATATATTTATTGGATTCCCGTCCTTTCACCTATGTTTTGGTGATATTTTGTAACGATTCGTCATCTGTCAAATTGCGCGTTCACTCACAGTCAACAGGTTACCCCGAGCTAGGCAAGGTTAGACGACCACTTTACCATTGAGTAAGTGGTTTCATTCCGCCTTTAGCACAATTACCTACTGACATGCCACTTTCGCGCATTTTGCCTTATTAATTGGACAAATTTGTTCATGTTCATGGCAAATCTCCTATGTCATCACCATTGGCCATCTTTCGATTTCGCGCGATAAGTCCTCTCGTTCGTAGATTGAAGACCCGCCAGCCGGTAAAATGCGGCGGCGGAGAGTGCTGTTGTCCCCTGCCGCTATTGCCGGTGTGTTTTCATTGTTGCTCTCTCTATCCCCGCACACGGATGCGAACCATCACCAGCAGCGAAGTCTCCGGGTCGGCAGACAACGGTCTTCAAACGAAGGTTCGGCCACAGAAGCCACTGGCCACAGAAGGGGATATGTTTTGGCCGGATCTAGCACTGCCATTGGCCATATCATCCGATTTTTAACTTTCCATTCTTTCAGATCTGCAAATCACTGTCTATCCTGCGGAGCTCAGCGTGCGCGAAGGCCGCGAAGCCTCTTTTGAGTGTCGTGCACGAGCCGCGGATAACAGCGTGTACCCGGAAGTACGGTGGACCAGGGTTGGCGGAAGACTGCCAGATGGCGTGCACGAGTCGGGCGGCAAGCTGATCATCCCGCAAGCACAACTGCACCACTCGGGACGCTATGCATGCTTGGCCATTCACCAGGGACGTAGTGTGGAGGCCTACGCAAGCCTTCATGTGCAGTCATGTAAGAAAGAGGGGTAGGGGAGGGACTAAAAATGTTAGGTAATAAACAACAAAAGGATAATATATTCCTCTATATTCAATCATTGGAAATAAGGTTCTCAGGATGATTTTATCCTTTAACATGGAATTTTTTAGATGATATTTTGCACAAACATTGCAAAAAATCACGTTGAGTTCCTATTTGTTTGGTGAGCTTTAGTCCTGGCAGTCCCTTGTAGGAGCATAGCATAAACTTGGCTTCCGGCTTTCATTTTTCGGTACAGACCTGATGAGGGGTTTCTCAACATATTTGATGCGTACATTTAAGCAATATTTTAAGATGGTCCGCAAGAGTTGCAGGGGGACAGCAATGCTGTCACATCGGGATGCATGGCAGATGAACGCGCCTGTGGCAGCAACGAGTGCGTGAAGCTGGAATACGTTTGCGACGGTGAGCCGGACTGCCGGGATCGGTCGGATGAGCTGGTAATGAATGCCAAGTGTACTTTTGCTTTTACGCGCGTAATATTAGAACTGTCCCGCAAAACGGCATTGTGAGCCCAACGAGTTCCGGTGTCGCAATGACAAGTGCGTGCAGAAGATGTGGCTGTGCGATGGGGACGACGATTGCGGGGACGGCAGTGATGAAGTGAACTGCGGTGAGTTCAGTGATTACTGTATGAATACGATAATTGTTGTTGTACTGTAGGACAGCGCCGACCCGGGGACATGTGCCAGCCCACGGAGTTCCGGTGTTCGGATGGACGCCAATGTGTGCCGCAGAGCTTCCAATGCGATGGCACCAACGACTGTCAAGATGGATCGGACGAGATTGGTCAGATCAAAATTTTCGCCTTATGCTTTCCCTTCTAACTTTTTTTGAAAAGGATGTGTGCAACCGACGGTGGTACAGCCGCCTCAGTCCAACATGGTGGTGAACCAAGGCGATGAGTTCAAATTGACGTGCAGGGCTGTTGGTGTCCCGGATCCGTACATCAACTGGCGCCTGAACTGGGCCGATGTGTGCGAGCCACCACGTTGCCAACAGGCGTCCGCGGGCGGAGTCGGCACATTGACTGTCCAGAATGCACAGTAAGTATGTAGTCTTTGAGCTCTGATCTTGAAGCTTGAGATATATTTAACTTATCTCGATTTTCTGGAATTACCAATAATGAGAACAATCGGATCATTCATCGGATTTTGAGTTATGCATTTTGTAGAAGAACCAAATGCAAACCTGATACCCCTAATCCGAATCTGAATGAAGTTCTATCTTGACAAGTCTGACTGACTGAAGTCTGACATAGACATTTATATTTTCAGCTCATGTTTGAAATCTGTGTTCATTCAAAAACTGATATTATGTGATCTGTCATAAAATCAGATTAGAGAACATTTCCTGGAATTTTGCTTTCTTCCTTCCATGACATTGAACTGATTGACAACTTCAGACCGATGGATCAGGGCGCGTACACATGCGAGGCGATCAATGTGAAGGGCCGCGTGCTGGCCACCCCTGACTGTATTGTGCGCATCGTGTCCATCCCGGCGCCCCACTATCCTGCTCCAGCTCCACCGCCGCCTCCAGCGCCGGAGCCCCAACGGATGACATGCCATGCGCAAGGCGCTTACAGCCCATACCCAGACACACGCGGACAATGCCAATGCAAAGTTTGAAAAACATTTTGAACACGCATTACACCACATTTTAAGGCGTTGACCACCGGGCCGACATGTGCCCAGTGCGTGCAGGGTGCTTACCATTTGAACGATCAGGCACCGGAAGGCTGTCTAAAGTGCTTCTGCTTCGGCGTCACCGACAGATGCCACTCCAGCGGATGGTACCGCACCAAGGTATTTTTTTTTAATTTTTGCCATCTTCGCTGGGTCTTTTTTGTCCCTTTGGAGAGAACTCATTTGGGGGGTATACTCATTGATTCCTCGGAGTTTTTACTCAGTTATTGATTGATTATGGCCTTTTGTTCAGTGAATAAGTTACTCGTTGCGTTTTGTTTGTTTCTTTCGTTCGCTTCTTTTCAGGACATTGCCTGTGTAAGTTCAACGAACTCTGATCAGAGCAATTAACGTATGAGTGTGGACGTGTGTTGTGTCTGTTGTGCCTTATCCATCCCTGCACCCTGTCATTCTCCCTTCATCCCATCTGCTAACTCTAAAATTGATCCATCTAACAGTCATGGGCAAGGGAAGGTCTGACACCATGCATGCAGTAGGATCGAAAAATTTCATAGATTTTGTAAAATTTTTGGGATGACTGCAAAATCTTGATTGATCTATTGACCTTCCACCCCTTTCCTTGCCCCTTGCTAACCTATGCCATTTAACTTATGCGGTTTCACCTAACTTGTTGACTCATTGTCAGGGTTTAACATGCTTTCTTCTCTGCCCCTATACAAACTGTCCCCTCCTCAAAATACGCACTCTACTTTTTTAGGAGAAGCTGTTCTTTGGCGGTGATACCCAGGGCGTTGAACTGTCAGATGTGCAAGGTCGCGTCCAGCCTGGTCTTCAATTCGATTTCGAGCAGTACGGTTTTCTCTCGCACAAAGAGCCACACTTCAGCCAAACACTGTACTGGAAGCTTCCGCATCGAATGATCGGTGACAAGGTCTGCATCAGAAATTGATCGAAAATACCCTGCGATAATAAAGGCTTAAGAAAACGGGTCTTATGAGGGGATATCTATGCCTTTAAGAAGTAAAAGCAATTGTTCCAAGCTTCCAAACAAATTGCAGAGAATTTTTTATCCACCTGTGAATGGAACGCAATTCGCTTTCGGTATGCTTCATGAACACTTTTAACTTTAAGGTCACGGCCTATGGAGGTGATCTGTCTGTGCAGCTGCAATACCAGGGCTCCGGACCCATACGAGACCAGCCCTTGGTTGTGCTACAGGGCAATCGTATCACTCTGCAACACAAGCCGCGCGACCAGGAGTCCCAGTTTACACCAGGCAGACCATTCACCATCACCGTCAAAACCATCGAGGTTTGAGAATGGCCACAGAAGCCAGACGACTTGCCAAAAGTGCCTGCTGTTCCCTTAAGCAAAACTATGAGCACCAAAATGGAGCACCAGCAAGCCGCGAAGACCTGATGATGGCGCTTGCAGACTTGGACTTGGTGCTGATCCGGGCAACGCACACCGACGACCAGACCAGTACCAGGTTGGCGCAATTTTCAATGTATATGTTTCAAAAAACAAATTTATTTTTGTTTGTGGAATGAAACAAATATACTCGGTTCGTGGGAGGGATTTGGACATTTCTCGATGGCCAAACATCACAGTCACATCACAAACACACTTTTTCCCTATTTGTTAATGTTTGGTCATTGTGACGTTTGACGTACGACGGGTATAATTAGGCCAAATACAAATTGGGATAATAATACATTTCAATATTTTTTGCGCCAGAATGCGTCGTTATCTCGTTATTACGTTTTCTGTTTTGCTCTCGCCTCTTTTCCGCTCTCTCTCATCCTCGTTGCTCCTCACTTCCACCGTCGAATCGTTGTCCTCTGCTGTTGTCCGCCATCGTTGTCCACATGCTGACTAACATTTGGGTGAAGCGACGCCACACCAGCAACTTCAGCTCGCGCTCATGCACGTCAAACGCGTTCGGATGGGCGAACACGGTGGAGTGGAACTCCGAATTGAGCAACTCGCCAAGCCGCGCTAGCCGTTCGTTGTCTGCGCAATTTGAACAGCGGCCGGACCGCCTATCGCGCACCTTAGAAGAAACGGAATTTTTCTGGAAAATCACAAGGCTCAAAATTTCAAAATCGTCTTACCGAGTGCGCTCGCTGACGCAGCCAGCTGGACGCTCTGGATTTGCGATCCATCTTGGGCTGAACTTCACCGGACGAGTAACCGGAAGAAGCGGAGGACGAGGCGGACGTGGACGAAGAGCTCTTGGATTTCCCATGTTCGTCACCTGCCTCTAGGCCCCCATTGAACGAGATGGTGCGCAGCATCGTGAACTCGCGCCTACGCTTTTCCGCTTTTGTCTCCTTTACTGACGAGTTGGAACCGATACGGCGTTGGTGATGACCAAGAATTCGTGAACGGAATTCGGCTAGTTGCGCATCAGCCTCTGTATCAAAGGTGCCCTTCTCACATAACGTTCGAGTTAGGACACGGATCAGCTCGCGCAATGCGCATCCGTCAGTGTAGGAGTCATCAGGACAAACTGGAATGCAAAGAAATCAGTTCGCTGTCGACTTTCGTATGGACCCGTGTAGTTATCCCCGCTGATAGCTGTGTGATTTCAGCCGAAAAATGCGATTTTCTATACTAATTAGTTATTATTATCCAATGAGACCCGAGTCCCTGCACAATTTTTCGTACCTTTTGGCCTTTGTTGCATTGGACTCAGTTGTTGCATTGACTTTTTCGGGCTGTTCTGCTCCGTTTTCTCCGTCAGCGCCTTCTTCTCCCGCTGACTCCATCGCCAGCAGACCATCTGCCAAAAGTGGCGATTGGCACGTTCCAGCTCGCGCAACATCACTGGCAGCTGTTCCATCTCGTAGACAGTCAGAAAGGTCTCTGGGCGCTTGCTGCGTTGGCTACCTGTTTTGCCACGATGTCGGCCTATCAGTTTGGCCAATGCCGGTGGGCACATGGAGCCGCACATTGTCGTCGTAGTCGTTGCCGCTGATGAGGAGGTGTTTGTTGTCGACGTGGTGGAAATGGTTCTGACGAATGGGTTCAGACTGTCAAGTTAGTCGTAGTCGTCTGTGATAATTATGTAAATTGGACGGAATGTGTCTGATGAACAAGGATGGCTCCTTAATTACTGGGTTTTCAGGCAATAGTGAAAAGGCGCGCACAAACAACAGTGATGGGGGATCTTGGCTTGACGATTATTGCCTGAGCAAATGCCTCAACTGCCTCGGTGAATAGAGCGCGCGTGGGACGGCGCGAACAAAAGACAAAAATGGGCACAAAATCCGCAAATCCGGGGAAAGTGAATGGGGGAGCTGGTGGGGAGAATGATGCGGAAGGTGGGGTCGGGCTTCGTCCGAGCACTTTCAATCGGCGCAAAATTGGCCTGCCCAGTCCAGGCCATTGAATGATAGGCAAAAACATTTCCGGCACTGCCACGGGGCAAAATCCGCGATAATTTCAAAGTGTGGTGCGAATGAACGCATAACTCGCGGATGGAAATGAGTTCACCGTTCTCGAATTTTTCGGGCGAGACAAGACAGTGAACAAATGCTCGAGGAGAAAATGGAAATGAACACGTGAAAAACTCTCACAACAATCTGTAAGACGTAAGACCACTTCACACATATAAGAATTTGCACTAACCGACTTTCGGATCCACCGCTGTTATGAGTTCCGGGTTGTCAGAAGAGCATTTGTCTGTGTTCAGATGAGGAAAACAACTACGCTCATAATAGCTCTCTCTTTTCCCTTTTTGTCACGCAAACATTCGCCGGAAATGTCCCCAAGTTATAGTAAGAGCTGTAAGTGGCGGATGTGTGGCAATTAGCACTGGCCTGCTGATGAGAGATAACAGATGAGAAGGCTTCATAATTGCTTTGGCATATAAACTGTGTGTTTGGGCCCGATCGCCCCAAATGGCCATGTGCGGGTCCGGGTAACAAACATCCCCTCTGGGGACGCAGGCACAGGTGACAGATTGGTGCTCCGCCGTTGGACTTGTTCTCTCTGAATTCCGAATGGGAATGTTGCCAAAAGCAGAAACAGCAGCCGCTGCTGATGGGCCAAAGATGAAAAAGCGCAGTTGGTTGGGTAGGGATAACCATATTATATTTATTAGAATTAGCATGAAGTGCCAAGCAGGCACACTTATAATAACTGAGTGATAGCGTGTGAATGGAAACTGTTGAATGTTTGTTGGCTTGGCCATAAGAGCACTGATTATTTGAAGGTTGGTGAATGTGGAGGTTCAGTGAGTCCACTCGCACATTTTTATCAGGCGCAAGTAGTTTTCACATTTATCATTCAGAGTGTTGAATTGGATTGCAAAATCACAAAAATGTCCCAGGGCAGTTTGACGAAAGCGAAAATGGCCAATTTTCAGAAAATAGCAAATGAAGGGTATCAGACGAGCAATGTTAGCATAAATATTGTTGTGGCTGTTTTGGGCATTTGGAAATGTTATTGCCTTATAGCCATTGCTGTGTGAGTGTGTGTTTGGTGTGTCTGTGAGAATAATCTCGCCTGAGGCCAATTTGCATGCACACGCGATGACGCAATTGGGCGAAGGTGAGATAGCTCGCTGGTGGGGTCTCCAACGCAGACGTCATCATCACCCATCCAGCCATTCGGCTGAAAGTGAAGGGGAGCGAGCGAGTGAGGGACTGCGTTTTTTGGCCAACACAAAGGACCAAGAGCTTCCATGCCTGAGTGGCGGGGAATGCATAAATGCCATTGTGACATGCACTTTGAGATTTCACAAGAAAATGCCTTTGTTCATTTCGAACTTCAAAATGGCGCACATTGTGGGTAATGCACAAGAGGCATAGTAATGCGCATGAGGGATTCATGACAAGTGTACAAACAAAAGTTGTGAAAAGTACATTGTGCCAGGGTCAAATGCCCAGAGCATGTTGTTCCGAGCTTGGGAATTCACATGGGACCTAATTTAAAATAACGCATGGTTTTCATCTCTCCAACTTAATAATTCTCGGTCCAATTTTTATCAGCTTATTGGGGTGCCATCACATGAATCATTAAGCTACGATCCTTCATCCTTGCATTTTTTAGTTTGGGCGACACTAGCTGGCAGATTGCGGTCGCGCACGACACACAGGAGTCGCGTGCGCTAGAGGTGGAGCAGTGCGAGTGTCCGCCCGGCTACACGGGAACTTCGTGCGAAGACTGCGCACCGGGCTACGAGCGGTCTGGCCAGGGGCCCTACCTGGGCTACTGTGTACCGGCGAGACGAGCGCCTCCACCACCGCCGCAGGCGCTATGCGACACAGTCGGCGCAGTCAGTGCACAGCCCCAATATGATGGGCGATGCGAATGCAAACAGAATGTTGTCGGTGGGTGCCAGGGGGCGAGGAGGATCATCCAAGGGGATTTGAGGATTCGATTCCTTGAGGATTTTGCTGATTAGAGTTTGGGAATGGTCTAATATGAGGATTGGGGACTTTTGGATTTGGAGGGCATCAACCATTGGGCACCAGACTTATCCCACAAACAGGATCATCCAGGATTAGGAGATCTGATGAGTCCATAATTTTGACGGGGGCCCAGCCTTTTGTGTGTGTGCCGTGTTTGTGTGTCGCTTTTTCTGTTTTGGTTCCAAAAGCGCCGCTTCGTTTGAAGGCGCTTCTTGCGATCGCTGTGCACCGGAAACCTTCAATTTGGCTGCGCAGAACCCGCTGGGCTGCTTGCGTTGCTTCTGTTCAGGCGTCACACGCGTGTGCGACAGCACGCATTGGCGCCGCTCGCGTGTCGAACTGGATTATGCACGCGGCGACCGCGACCAGCTAGAGGCACTGACCGCAGATGCGCGTAATCCTTACCGACCGCCAACGCAACCGCAGGTAACATTCGTCGTGTTTGGAGTTTGGCAACCGGTACACGTTGTTGCCAGGTGTACGACAGCGCTATCAACTTCAACGGCTTCTATGAGGCTCGCGGTCAGACGCTGTACTGGGCTTTGCCATCCAAATTCCTGGGCGACAAGGTGACCGCTTACGGAGGTATGCTGCGCTACAGATTCCGCTTCTCTGGCTCCGGTGGGCTGAACCCGGATGCGGATGTGCTTTTGCGTGGCAACAATATCGCGCTGGAGTATGTTAATCGACAGCCAGTGCATCCGGACCGTGACAATTACGTTGAGGTTGTGGTGGTGGGGCTAAGTAAGGCATGGATCAGGCTTTGTTCAGGTGCCGATCACTGAGGCAGGCTGGCGTCATGCCAATGGTGCTCCGGCCACTAGGGAGCAGCTGCTCACCGCACTTGCGGACCTGGACGCGCTGCTGGTCAAGATGAGCTACATGAGTGACTGCTCACAGGCATCGTTGCTGTCCGCCTCGCTGGACATCGCGGATGCTTACGGGGGCGGAGAGCGTGCCCTGGACGTGGAGCATTGCCAATGCCCGCCCGGATATACTGGCACGTCGTGTGAGGTGAGACGGGAAAATGGGACATGGGGACGGGACTCCTTGCCCTGGAGCAGGGAGGTCGAACGGATGGCCAACTGGCACGCAACACGTGGGCGGTGGAAATATTGGTTTGTGAGGGAAGGCAGACAACTGTTCGGATTCGGAGAATGGCCACTTCAAATTGTAGTTGGCCAAGTGGTGGTGCGAACATTTTCTCACAATACGGGCTAGGTTGAACAGGTTCATCGAATAATGAAGTTGTTCAGGGTCACCAAGACAATATGCCCGAAGGAATGGGTAAATTGAATTACATGCATTGATGGTGGTAAGTGGTGGTGAGTAATGAGCGGAAAAGACACGATCAAATATCAAGGCCTATAATAATATACCATCTATTTTAATACATACCTTGTGGCCTCGAGCACACCCATTATATTTGAGCAGTTATGCACAAAAATCTCAAAAATTCAGAAAATTTGTTTGTGAGCATTGGACCATCTTCCGAGCAGTCCTTGAGGTTTGGTATGCCCACAGGGAATGACTTCGTCGTCCCTTTGCGCATTCGCTAATCCCTCCACCCCACCCACCACCATCGCCTCCATCGTTTGACGTCAATAGAGGGGAGCGTATAAGCGGATATTTATTGAGTAAGGTCTGAGGCGGAGGCTGTCAGGGGATTATGGCTTTTGGGGAATGCCAATTGGGAAACGGGAAAAGGACACTTGGCCGGAAACTGAATGGCCAAAGTCCCTTGGCCAGTCAACGCTTTAAATGTCTCCAAAAAACAGGAACTAACTTTTGTTGACCATCCCTTGTCCAGGACTGTGCGCCGGGCTACTCACGCACTGGGAGTGGCGCGTACCTGGGCGTTTGTGAGAAGTGCGAGTGCCATGGCCATGCCAGCCAGTGTGACGCGGAGTACGGCGCCTGCATTGACTGTCAACACAACACGGAGGTACTTTTTTACTAATAGGTGGTTAGACTTTGGACCTTGGCACCTTGGTCTCGAATTATGCAGGGCGACCGTTGCGAGCGATGTAAGCCAGGCTTTACCGGCAACGCACGTCGTGGAACACCAAACGACTGCCGGCCAGAGGTGTCTATAGCGCGTCCGGAGTGCCAATGTCATAATCACTCACCGCGCGGCTGCGATTCCTATGGGCGATGCATTGTATATTGATTAATTATCGATTTTCGTCTTGATCGATTGATTTTTGAGATGTGCGAACACAACACCGAGGGCTTCCACTGCGAGCTATGCAAGCCTGGTTATTATGGAGATGCCACTAAAGGCACGGCCTGGGACTGTACGCCATGCCCGTGCCCGTAAGTGCAAGCGCAATATGTTGACAAGTGCCTTTTTAACTGTTTTTAGTGGCGCAACGGAATGCTTCTTGGACGTCAGCGGTCAAGTGCAGTGCCGCAATTGTCCTGCCGGCTTCGCAGGACGACTCTGCGATCAGTAAGTATTGATTTTAGAAATCCGAGAAAAAATTTAATAAATCCGAAACTTGGGAGGATTGAGTCCAATAGTCTTTATGACTTTATGGGTGGTTTTAATACCGAAGGAATGCCCACTGTACCATTACTGTAACGTATTGAGTTATTTAGATGTGCACCTGGCTACACGCGCAGCCAGACGTCCGGTGGCCGAGAGTGCGAGCCCATTGGCGAGCACTTGGAGACCAAAGTCAAGTTCGTGGAGGAACCCGACGGTGAGCTTGGTGCTGGCGGTGTGCTTGGTGGTGCGTCGCGTGACGTTGCTGTTGTGCGAGCGAACGGCGCGCCGCAGCAGCGGCGCGGCGGGCCGCAAGTGCGGCGCGAGGGTCGTCGCCGCTACCGCGTACACAGCCGCCGCTTTTTCACGCATTGATCGACACGCAGAGACTTTAGCTTCCAGGGGCTGAACCGAAATACCCCAGAGGCTATATGAATTACCTCCGAATGAGATATAAATTTTCCGTTTTTTTATTGCCTCGGGGCATTTTGGTTTACCCATTAGCTTTAACACACACTCATTTTTGTTTGCTTTTGTTTCGCTGCCAATCTGCTGCGGTTCAGCTAGCTGCCCTTTCGGCATTCTTATTTTGAATTTTTCGTTTCGCGCTTTTTTTTTGCATTCTGTTCTTTCTGTTGTGCCTGTGCTGCCCTCCTCTGTTCACTCACTCTCTCATCCTCCGTCTGTCTTGACTGACTGATCATTTTCTTATAAGGCCAAAACCCTTCAGAGGAACAGTACCAAACCCACTACCGACAACAACGGCAATGGCAACCTCAACCATGCACAACATCATATGTAGAATGTTCACCACCACAACATTAGTTTTCTTTCTGAAGGGTATTTCCTAGCATCACCGATCAGCTCTGTTTCTAGCTATTTCTCTCTCGATTTTGCCTAGTCTCTCGTAATCTCTCGTTCACTCTCCTTTTTCTCTATTAAGCATTTCTCTATCTGCACCCATTTTCGATTGATCAGTCATCAGTAATTATTTGGCAAATTTTTGTCTTCTCATTGCTTTATGCCGGATTTCTGAGGAATAAAGTGTTCTGTCTGCGCACACACATTCTTCCAATCAATTTTAATCGATGGATTTCAATCAATATTTGCGCTTGATCGCTCGCTTGTCTGCCGCTGCCGATGGTGACGGGGGCCTATGCAATGCCTCACAATTTGGTTTCGCATCGGGCTCGCCTTTGCATACGAGCTCAATTCGGGTGAGCTGGGTGTATACTGTGATGGGACATACCTATACTGTCTCTCTATTCGGGGTACTGTCTCTACTGTCAGGATGGGTGTCTACCTTTCACTCACGGGTCGGTCTGTTCAATACAGTCAATTCCAATTTCCAGTGATAACCACGAATTATAATGTACCTGTAACCAACATGTTCATTTACAGTACCTCTCCGGGTGGAAATCCTTCAGCCCAAACAGTTAAATCTTCCGGAGGACTCTCGGGCAAAATGGACCTGCAAGGTGGTCAGTGCGGAGAAGGTGGGCTGTCAGCAAATAAAATTATACAGAAAAATAATAAGCAATTCTAGCCAGAACTGGTGGACATCCAATGGAGCAAGATTGGTGCAACTGAGCTGCCGGCTCGGGCACAGCAGATTGGTCACCAGCTGGTGATTGATCGGGTTCAGCAGGCGGACACAGGACATTACCGGTGCACGGGCAGGTTCAAGGGCGACATCTCCACGGATGATGCGGCATTGACCATCGGTAAGTTGTGGTTAGGACAGTAACAAGTTGAATGACCTACCAAATAGTTGTTAAGTGCATAGGCAAGCTCATCAGTTTCGGTCACTGTGTCCCATAAAAGTAGCGCTTATCATCACCTAGGCTAAAAAGTTCGATCTGTCTTTCAGGTTCATCTATTTTGGTCTGGTCAATGATCAGTAAGGTCTGGATTTATTAGGCGTTAAAATCCCATTTAGGGAATTCTATGTAAACCCGCAAAAAATGCAATAAAGATTTTTAAAATTCTCTAATGAGCAAATTTCGAAAAATTTGCCCAAAATGGGCAATCTGAGTCTCCTAAAATTTTGATTAAAATTTCCGGGCCCGTAACCAAAAAAAAAAATCAGGGGAGGAATAGGGGTCTGGGGGGGATCCAAAAATTTTTAGCTTTTTATTGCATTTTTACTGGCAAGTTTTTAAAAAATTTCAATTTTTCGCGGTTCGGGGGGCGGGGAATTTCCCCCTCCCCTTCCCTGGTTACGGGCCTGAAAATTTCGTACATTTTGGAACATCGAACATTTTCAAAAATAGACACGAAAAGTCTGAATAATCCGAAATAAGCAATATGCATAAAATTTGAAAATAGACAAAATATTCAAAAAATCACGCTAGAGATTCATACAAATGTAAATTTTTTCGTGCTTAATAGGCCATTCTGAATTTAGGAAAAAATTGGCATTTGCCCAAAAATCCCATCCATAGTGAGCCTAGTGACCAGTCAATCAATTTGTTTATTAGTTGCATCTCCGCCTCCGATCGCAGCGCCGGCTGTCCATTACCCGGCGCCCGTTGCGCCTCTGCCTCCCACGCCGATTGTGCAGTTGCCGAAGCCGGTGGTGTCGCCGCCGCATCAGGTGGTGGACGAGGGCCAACAAGCGGTGTTCACCTGTCTGACTCCCGGCTACGTGGACTGCGAGGTGCAATGGCACTACCAACGGCTGGGCAATCCGTTGCCGCATGGCTGGCAACAGCTAGGCAATCAGATCATCGTCCATGACGCGCGCCAATCACACGCCGGCGACTACATCTGCAGCGTCACGCACCAGTATGGGACGGTGGCATCTGAGCCGGGCCGTCTTGAGTTGCGGAAGCGTAAGTGTGCTGACCTGATGTGAGTTTGGTCTCTAGTTGCGCGACCTTTTTTAAGCGCTTCCCGTCTGTCCGCCCGTATGTCATCCGCCTCCGGCAATTCCAGCACCAGCACCTCCCCCGCCAGCTACACCTGCACCGCCACCTATTCGACCACTGGTCGAACCACCCGAAATCGTCACGGATCTGGGCAGTCCCGCACGCTTCCGCTGCTGGGTGCCCGGTGTGCCAAACGCGGTGCTGAGCTGGCGACCCGCCTACGGTGGCGCACTGCCCGCAGGCGCAGACCAAAGCGGCGGCTACCTCGACTTTCCGCGCGTCTCCCACGAACATCCTGGCCAATACGTGTGTGCCGCGTACGACCCGGCCCGAGATCCATACGGTTACCATCCTGTGGACTCTGAGCATGTGCATTTGAAGCTGCGCGCAAAGAAGCCATTCCAAGTACTGGTTGAGCCGCCCTATCAAGTGGTGGATGAGGGCCTGCCGCTGCCACGTCCATTCCGCTGTTGGGTGCCCGGCCATCCGCAGGCTGTGCTTCGTTGGCGACCTGCGTTGGATGGCGCACTGCCAAGCGGAGTTGTTGAAGAGCAATCCGGAGCGCACCTGAATGTCGCACGTGCGGAACTCAGACACGCCGGGGACTACATCTGCTCCGCATATGATCCCTACGAGGACACACGTGGCGAGCGGCCTGTCGATTCGACTCCAGTTCGGGTCGGTGGTCCTAAAAAAACATTAAACTTTTCTTTGAAATTTGAGCATTCAGACCTGTACTTGTGAAAGTTGAAACTTTAAACCTAGGCGTATTGATAATTGATATATTATGAGTATGAATCCGGTTTAACCGGAACAAAAAATTTTTAGTTAATTGGTTCTGAACACCGCTTTAGCTTGATGTTCATCGTCCAGAACCTATGCGAAGGCGGCCCACGCCGCCGCAAGTTGAGCCTCCTTACCAGCAAGTGGATCTTGGCGCACCTGCACGCTTCCGTTGCTGGGTGCCAGGCCAACCGAACGCACATCTGACCTGGGCACCGCAACGCGGAGGACAACTGCCGGCTGGCGCGGTGGATAGAGGTGGCCATCTGGTCTTCGACGCGGTTGCGCACGAACATGTCGGCGCTTACGTGTGCTCATCGATCGATCCGGACACCGGCGAAGTGCTGCAGTCCCCGCCGGTGCAGTTGGCTCTCAATGAACGTAAATTACGCCAAAGTTAAAGAAGTTCGAATGGACTTCCGATTTCAGCTGTGAAGAAGCCGTTGGTGGACCCGCCGGAGCAAACCGTGCAGGAAGGCCATCCGTCACGGATCCGCTGCTGGGTGCCCGGAGAGCCGTACGCACCGTTACGCTGGACCGCAAGAGGCGGTCGGCCGTTGCCCGCGGGAGCTGTGGACGACGGTCGAGGCAATCTGCACATTGCACGCACTATGCAAGTCCACCAGGGCGACTACGAGTGCATCTACGAGCCCAGAGAGCCAGCGCGTGGACCCCAGGTACCCTGCTCTATCATCTGTAAATCCGTATGTTATGCTATAGCAATAACATACCAATTCTTGAATTCTATTTGGGCGCTTACGCATGCTTCCCTATAGCGCGAAAAAAATTTTTCTGGATATGTAAGGAAAAAATAAGCAAACAAGTGCAAAAAAAACATTCTTGATGACTTAATTTTGCTTCTGCCAAAAAAAACAAATACTTTTCGCGATGTTATTGTGATTTTTGAACTTGTCCATATCGAATATGTTTACTTTGGAGCAACCAATTTTTTTGAGGTATCATTACATCCTAGCATATGTGCTGCTGCCCTATGTCAAGATCCCGAAGAGCACTTCCTGTTTGCCATACCATGCACATAATATACCCTATACCGCAGGTGTCCGAGCCCGCACGCATCTACGTGAATCCGCCACCGATCGCGCCACCGCAAGAAACACCCGGCAAACCACCGGCTCCGGTGGCCACCCCACCGCAACAGACTGTGCCTCGAGGTGAACCAGCCCGTTTCCACTGCGAACCGAACAGCGACACGCCGGCACGCATTCATTGGGGTCAGCGCGCCAATTCGTGCATTCAAAACCAACGATTTTCCACTTAACAATTAGGCTTCGGTTCTCCAAACGGAGCTTTGCCCACTGGGGTCTCCGTCGATGGACAGGATGTGCTGATCGCGGCGGCGGATGAGGCCACCATCGGCGAATACCATTGCAGCGCAACCAATGAGTTCGGAACCGGGTACGCAGAACCTGTACGGCTCTCCGTCACGGATGGTAGAAGTCCTTTCCCACCGAACTCTTCAAGCATTCACTGCCATCTTTTAGTGGAAGAACCGCCTACTGCCATTGTTAAGCCGAAGCGGATGAACCCGCGGCCTGGCACCACCCATCAGTTCAGGTGCTATGTCACCGGAAATCCCTACCCGACGATTAAGGTATTTGATCATCTCGGATTTTCGCATCAAAAGTCTAAATTTTGCAGTGGACCGGCCCCAATGGCGATGCACTGCCGGAAGGGGTTGTTGACCTTGGCGACGGTGTGCTAGAGATCAAGGATGCTAACAAGGAGCTGCACGACGGGGAATATGTAATGAGCTCGGATTTGAACCCGGATCCGAACAATTCTAACTCCGTTCAGACATGCACCGCCACCAATCCGTTGGGCGAAGCCAGCGACACCGGAATTGTGGAAGTTGGAACGTCCGGACCGGATGTGATAATCACGGAGCCGAAGAAGGAGAAGCCGGCACCCGCACGGCTGAAGATGATTGTTGGCGAGGAATTGGAGGTGAAGTGCGAGGGAATTGGCGAACCGGAACCAGACGTGGAATGGCTTCAGTAAGTGTTGCTGTTTAAATCGGCAAATAGACCGCATTCTCGATGAAGTGATCCGGGCCCGGAACGAGGCGATCTTCCGGACGACTACGTGCCGATCACCATCTCCGAGCAGTTTCTGCGTCATCCGAGCATCGGTCTTGGCAATTCTGGATGTTACACCTGCAAAGCAAGCAACGAAGTCGGCTCAGTGACAAAGGGCATTTGCATTGAAGGTTGTTGCTCTTGTCGGATTCGATGCCTTAACATTTTTAGTCCTTAACTTTCTTTTCAGTGATTGAGCCCTCAGGCATGACGACTGTGGGAATTCTGGGTGGCTCTCACCAGTGGTTCCCGGCTGGTCAACCTGCTGAGGTCGTCTGTGCCGCCAGCGTGTCCTCGTTGGTTCAACGCGTCGAGTGGAAGAAGGCCGGCGGCGAAGCGCTGCCGTCCGATGCGGAGGAGGACGAAGAGCATCGCGGTGTGCTCCGCTTCGACTCGTTCAAGGTTTGAATTCGATCGAGACCAGGCCCGTAACGAGGGAGGCTAATTGGAGCTGAAACGTACGAAATCGTAAAAATTTTCATCGACCGAGGGTTGAAAAATCAAAAGGATACCCATTTTTATAATTGTCGAAAAAAACTGAAATCCTTAATTTTTCGTTTTTTTTCTTCAATTAAATTGGATGCAAACCATAAGAAATATGCGCTCTTAAAATGGCTAATATGAACATTTAATCATTGAGTTTACATCCCTAAAAATCGCATTTTTTGCCATTTTTAAAAAGTATACCCCTAAAACGTATTTTCGAAAATTTTTTGTACATAGCCTCTGCTGATTTTTTTCTCGTTATGGCTTTGACTGGAACCTAATAAACTGATCATCTAATCTTGATTCAGCCTGATCACGCGGGCGAGTACGAGTGCAGTGCTTACCGCAATGAGGAGGTAATCGCCACGAGCAAAGTGGAACTGCACGTGGAGGGGGACACTCGGCCCGGGCTGCTCCATGTGGACATCTCACCACCGCAAGTACGCGTCGTCAACAAGGGCGACTCCATTGTGCTGGACTGCGTGGTGCACGGTTGGTTTGCGGGAAGGAACTATCGGCACAAAGTGTGTGTGTGCGCGCTGGAGCTTTGGTGGTGGTGGTGGTGGGGCTAACTGCTTCAACTTCTTTTTTTAAATAATGACAACTGTGTGCAAGACTGACCAATGAATTGTATTATATTTCTGTGGGAGCGTTATATTTCTTCGCCCGTCTTGGGTAAGGCTATCAGTCCGGATCGCATCCGAACCGAATTGAATATTCGAGTTTTTTCGGTCAGGATCCGGATATCCGAAAATTTTTCAGTATCCGTTAGCCTTATTAGTAGCCTTAGACTTAGGTTGCTTAAACATGGGAATTTCTCTCTTCAACCATCTTGTGTTGCTTGGACCTAGACCAGGCCAGTTCCCTTGTTGCCCCAAGGCACCTTCCGCCGTGGTCAGCGTCCATTGGCCTACACGTGGCTGCAGGGAAGCGACTCGCAGCGCTTATTCACGCTGAGCTGGTGTCCCCGTAGACATCTGCACCTGCAGCGTGTGCTACCTGAACAGGCAGGACTCTACGTGGCGCAGGTGCGGCTCGAAGACGGCACCCTGTTGACTAGCAAGCCCGTCTACCTGGTCGTCCAGCCACCGGGTGGCGTTCCGTTCATTTCACAAGCTTCTTTTTTTCATTTTGCTTGATTTTGCGCTTCTGTTTTTTCTAGTGAGTCGCACAAAAATTTTGCTATTCTCCGCTTTCAGCTTTGGGTCATATCAGTTGCGCAATTGCTTTTCCTATTTTTTCGCTTCAAAACTGACTTGTACTTTTCTTCCTGGCCAACTCCTCCTTGCCCTCTGGCCAATCCATACCAATCTGTGCAGGACACTCCGCGGAAGACTTCACTTACGCGTGGTCACTAGCGCGCGGCGGTTCGCTGATCCGTGAGCTTGGCAAGCAGAGTCAGCTGTTGATCAAGTCCGCTGACCCGAGCAATGACTATGGCATTTACCGATGCGAGGTGGAAAGCGAGGATGGCGAGGCAGTGGGCCAGGCGCAAGCGGCTGTCTCCGTTGGATTCGACTCGGCCGACAGTCAGTTGTTCCCCATCAATGGAGGTCCACAGAGAGAGTACATGGGATGAAGAAAGCGGAAAAGAAGAAAGGGGGCAAAGAGATAGTGCGTGGGAGAAATGGCAATGGATGGATGGACAAACAACAAATCTGAGGAGCCCGTTCGGATTTGAACCCATTTTTGCCCATTCGCTTACACTTCTTCGAGTGCTTCGCGGTTCCTTCACCTCCGCTGTGTCCCATTCAGATGCGGTTGATGCCAAGTTTGACGAGGATTCGGAAGCGGTACTGAACTGCCCTGTGTTCGTAATCCCCGGTTCCAGCGTGCAATGGCGTCGCGAAGACGGCGAACCGATGCCAACCAACTCGCGTCAAGTTGGAGACAAACTTCTGTACGGAAAATGCCAAATGACAATATTACCAAATTGACCCCTTAAGTATCGAGAAGTTCGACGATTCCAGCGCGGGCATCTACCGCTGCACGGTGCAATACGGGCAGGGCAGTGTTGATGGGTTCCTGAATGCAAAGATATTTGGTATCCGGGAACTGGGAATGGTACCTTTGGGACTGACCGTCTTGGTAACAAAAAACTGTTCGCAGTTCCGGACACCACCATCAAGGTGTTGCTGAATGTGTCGGCGGAGTCCGTGCAGGTCGGCGACCGGGCTTGGCTGGATTGCGTTGTGGTCGGTGACCCTACTGCTCGGGTGGAGTTCACCAAGGACGACGCGGACGCACTGCCGGCCAATGCACAGGTCCCGTGGGAAATTCCCGTTGGAAATTCCCATCAGCAAATTCCCGTTGGAATCTCCAGGTGACCGGAAACCGGCTGCTATTCACTTCCATTTCGGTGGAGAACACTGGAAAATACCGATGCAAAGCGCATACCAGCGAGGGCACCCTTGAGACCTCCGCACTGTTGAACGTGGAGGGCGCTGATGAGACGGAGGCGGAAAAGCGCTGAAGGGGATTGCTGAAGCCACGCAAGCCCAAGACCGAGGCAGACGATGAAGCCGCAGAACCAGCGGAAGAGGAAAAGGGTCCTGAGTACACGATGGCAGAAGGTCAGGGCCACATGCAGGACCATGAGGCGGATGTACAGCTCGGCAGGCCCGAGCCTGACACGCCGCAACGGTTGCGCCGGTTGCGTAGGTTAAGACAACAGAGACGACGCGCGGCACACCGCCGCAGGGGTAAGGGCGGCAAGACGGACAAACATGGGAAGCGGAAGAAGAAGACGGAGAAGACGCCTGAAGAAGCGGCGAAGAAGAAGCGGAAGAGCATTGCGGAGGTGCGCAGAGAGAACTTGCGGAGGAGGGCGGAACGGTATTTATACAACAATTCACAACTCTTGTTGTGCAATGCGAACATTGCGCATTGCGTAACTTGCGCACACGCAACGCGCAGTACCAGCTCTCCTTGCTTAGGTATCGGAACGGGCGCACCCAGTTCCAGAAGTACTACCACCACTACGAGATTCGCAACGACGCGCCGCCTGCGCAACTGGCCCGCTCCAACAGCTTGTTCGGCTCATGGTTCTGGTCCTGAACACCACCACAAGCGCAGTGTACTGTACTGATCAGATTGTGCCCCAGCGCGTTGCCATAGTCCCCCGCCCCTTACCATTGTTGTCTCGCACTCTCTGTCCTTCCCTCCCCTCTCTCAGTTCACTCTCTCTTCTACTCTCATTCATCCTTCACACTGCCTTCCCCAGTGATCACACTTCTTCCTGAACAACAACAAATTCGAGCAGGACACACACACTTTTTCCTCTCTGTTTCTCTCCTCTTCTTGTGTTAGCTTCAAATTTAATCGCTAATTGGCCTGAACTAATCCGCATTTGTCGATTCTATTGACTTTGACTGACTGTGCTTGCCGTCCTCCTCACCACTCACTCACTTTTGACTCTGTTCTGGTAAACAACAAACATAGTAAGTAACTTCACACATGGACACTTTGATTTGAACTGCGTTTGAACGGATTGATCAGAATGAATGAATGAATGGTTACAAGCAGGTGTCGGGGGCTATGTTTGGGAGGAGTGATGACCCAATCAAAAGTGACATCATTCATGGGTGTCACCATTGTCCATGAGGTACTCAACATGTCCATGGACATGTTTCGGTGAAAACAAACCGTGGGGTTTGAGACATCATATGTCCCGCGAGTATGGCCTTCTTGGTTTTCTGTGATAACCTTCGATGCCCAGGGCATGTCCTGGGACTTGTGTATGTGTGCATGTGTCTTTGTCATCGCCGTCGTTTTCCTTGTCCGTTTCATGGCAATGCACTGTTGCTGTTGTGGTTCTTCACTGCCATTTCCGAATGTCAATTTGTTCAGCACGTACACCCAGCACCGGACCACCGCCGACCACCACGCCGGAACGCGGCCTTGAGTTGGGCGGTTATGTGGACATTGAGGTGGACAGGGACGAGGCCCGGGAGCAACAGGTCGGAGTTGTCGAGCCTGATCGACTACCTACTGAAGGAGAGCAAAGGAAGAAATACGAAGACGAGGAAGAGGATGACGACCTGGATGGTGCACAGGATGAAACGGAGGAAGTTGAAGCAGCACACCGTGAGGTGCATCCGGATGTGCCGCTTCCGGAACAGACTCGACAGTTCAAAGGCACTGCCGCACTTGCCCTGCCTTCGGAGCGAGGACAACGGTTGGACAAGCTGGACCTGGAACTTCAGGTACTGGTCACCCATTTTCAGTCAGTCACACACACTATATGGTTCAGGTCCGTCCCCAGTCGCCAAATGGAATGATCCTGTACGCTGCCAGTTCCGATTCGGTGCGTCGACCCAAAGAACGTCCCTCATTCGTGCACAGTCTGGAGCTGGAACAGGGACGCGTCAAGTACACTTTCGGGCTGGCTGGCGAGCGTTTCGGTGGGTCATCTTCATCTGTACTGCTCGAACAAGTTGGAATTGCACCATTGTAGAAGTTCTGCGCAGCGAAGAGAGTGTTCCGCTAGACGAATGGTCCACCATTCGTGTTGTCAACGACGGCCAGGGCAAAGGTAAGTTGCACATGTTCAGGTTTGGGTTTTTGACCTGGTTGCGGGTTCCTAAGTCCCTGTGCAACTTAAGCATCTCTGCAAGTGGGCTCTGCGCGCCCCGCTGAGCTGTTCTACAGTCCGTCGACGCGTGCTCATCCGCAGACAGTGCCATCCCGCTTATTTGTCGGTGGTCCGGATCCGGCTCGGGCCAAGCATTTTCCCGCGATCAATTTCATCGGATCCATCGGACGGATGACGATGAACGGACGCCCGGTGGAGATTGCGGCACCAAAGGCCGGCGATGGGCTCGGCGTGGACAGGCAAGAGCCGGAGACCAGTCTGCGCCAAAGCGATAACCAATGCTCACGTGAGCCCTGTCGGAACGGGGGCAAGTGCCGACTGACGCGCTGGGACGGATTTGAGGTGGGCGTGTCTGAACAGTTAAGGAGATTCGAGAGTTCTCAAATCCGAGAAAGCGAGTTGGTAATTTGAATCGAAGTCCCTCGAAAGTCGAAAGTCCTTTTGGACATGTGGATTCCGAGTTTGGGTACGGCCCATTTTCTTATAGTTTGACCTCGTTCTCATAGTGCAACTGTGCGCATGGCTTCGCGGGTCACCTGTGCCAATTGCCTTCCACGGACGGTGTTTGTCCCGGAGGACAACGTTGGTGCCACCGGGGCGTTTGCGCATTGCCGGAGAGTGGTGGACGCGGCTCACCGTACTGTTTGTGCCCTCCGGGCTGGACAGGTACACGCTGCGAGCGCGAGCAGTATCCGAAGAAGGAAGAGCCAATGGGCGGAGGCATCCGCTTCGATGGAACACACTCCTTTCTGGCCCTTCCGCTGGGTGCCGGAATTGAGGAGGGCAAAGAGGATGGGCCAAGAGTGTATTCGGTAAACTCCCGCGGGAATCGTTGTTCCCAAATTTCCGGAAGCTTCAAGATTGAGCTTCAACTGACTCCAGAAGCGGACCCACGCGGAGGCGAGCAGCAACAGTTGGTCGGCATAATGATCGGCTCGCAGGGAAAGGCCATCAGTGCGATCGGGATGTTGGGCGAAAAGTTCTGGGCGGCCCAACAGGAAAGTGAGCAGCAACAAATTCAGGATCAAATCGATACTCAAAAAAATGGAAATTTTGAGGCGACGACCAGCCGGCCACAAAACGCCTTCTGACCAAACGGGTTCAGCACAAAAAGACTCACCGTCTTCGACTGGAACCCGGAGACGAACCGGGTGAGATGCGGGTGCTGATCGAAGGCCATCCGAAGGGCGTGCTCCGGGCAGAGCAAGGTCCGGACGGGATGCTGTTGCTGGGCGCATTGCCACCGCATGGCATCGAGCTGGCCGGGTCGATGGGCCAATTGTTGAACGGTGTGAAACCGTTTGCGGGATGTATTGAGGAGCTGTTGCTGAACGGACGGGTGTTGGGCATGGCGGAGTTGAGACGGGATGGATACACAGGCGGACGGTTGGACACCTGTGAACGTGCGCCACAACCAACAACAGCGGAAGCGGAAACGGTACAGACAACGACGGAAGCGGAAACGGTACAAACAACAACGGAAACGGAAACAGTACAGACCACAGCGGAAGCGGAAGCAGTACAGACAACAACAGAAGTTGTTGATGAACAAGAGGAGCCGACTGCCACTAGCACTTTCCAGATCGGGACATCAACGTTTGATGATGAGCAGCTGACAACGCCTTTGCCAGTGTTCATGGTGTCCGAGGATCCCAGTTTGGTGAGCCAACGAGAGCGAGAAGGACAGTCACTGGATGGTACACAAACCGAGAATGGAGCTGCTGCTAAGGATGAGCGGATTCGGGTATATTCTGATCAATTTCGATCACTTTGATCGGATCTGCATATGACATGGGACTGATCAATGACCCGAAATCATCCCAGGTACATCCGCCCAAAGCTGTGTTCCCGGATCCCATCCCACACGAGCTGCCCCAATCCATACGAATCGTCCCAACGCCATCTCCAACAGCAGAGGACGAAATGCCAATGCAAACAACAACAATGCCGACAGAGGAAGAGGCAACGACGATGGTCCCCGCACCGGTGCCAAGGCGGAGGCCCCGACCTCCACCACCACCGCCACCGACCTCAGTGACCAGACCGGATCCGGACGAGCTGGAAGGGCCTTTCGCGGGCCTTTGTGAAGCAATGCCGTGCGGCCCGCATGGGACGTGTGAGGAAATCAACGAGACGCACGTGGTGTGCGCTTGTCGCGACTATTATGTGGGCCAGCGCTGCGAAGAATGTACGAATGCAATTTGCGATGAATGTTGGTAAAATTGCCGAACGCATTTCAGTCCGACCCCTGGAATATGCGGCTCGTTTCGATGGCACCGCCTTTGTGGTCTGTAGTAATTAATCCGTTCAGCATTTGCCCAAAGGCAATGACTCTTCAGGTGTTCTCCTCCGATGAATTCCCACACTTGAGCAGTGAGCGTGAGGAAGTCATCGAGTTCAAGCTACGCACCAAGGCCAAGTACGGGCTCATCTTGTGGCAAGGACAACAGCCGGAACCGGAAGAGCCGACCAGGGACACATTGGGCGGAGAGGACTACCTGTCCATCGGACTGCTGGACGGATACCTCAGCTTTTCGTACGAGCTGGGCGGTGGTGCCGCACAACTGATGAGCACCAGTCCGGTCAACGACGGGAAGACACACAGGGTCAGAGAGTGTCAGGACTGCCTGCTGCTGGTGATCTGATCTTTGAAATTTGAGGTGAGGGCGATCAGACGGGGTCGGAACGGATGGCTGATGGTGGACAATGACCGTCCGGTGGTGGGCCGAAGCAGTGGCATATTGGCGATGCTCAACGTGGAAGGGCACCTTTTTGTCGGTCAGTTGTTTTGGCCTTTTCGTCAGACTCGTCCTCCTTATGTCCTTGTCAGGCGGTGTTCCGGACCTGCACCAAATGACAGCGGGTAGGCTTTTGCAATCATTGTAATCACAGGTAATCACAGACCGCATATAATCACAGGTCTGCACACCGTCAACTTCGTGGGTTGCCTTGCGGAATTGGCGCTGAACGGCCACAAGATGGACCTGATGGCCAACGCGATCGACGGACGCAACGTGCGTCCGTGTCGTTCATGGCAGCCAATGCGCATGCGACGGAGGCGCAAATGGATGCGACTGTTGCGCAAACAGCGCAAGGCCGCGCAGCGGAGAAGACGCCTGTCGCAGATGACGACGACACACTGACATGACAACGAGAGAATTCCAAATCGCCGCGAGTAGTGTAGTCTTTCTTATTAGCAACCGAGAAAGGACCCCCACCCCCCGAATGTATCCGAAAACAATCCTTTCAAACCGAAAATCAACCGATTTTTTAGTACGACGAAACTCCATTTCCAAACTTAAAATTTTGGCGAAATTTCTGAACAAAAAGGTATAATTTGATACCTCGTCAACTTACGGTTTGAAAAATGTTATGCTGCCAAACCGATCGGCTGGTCGGGGTTTTTTTGACACCTTGACTCCACACTGATCGATGGATCAAGCTCTTTCTCTTCTGTACCAATTTTTGAACACAGATAAAATACTTCATCAGTGTCTAATAGGAAGCCATCATCTTCCTTCGCAGTTTTTCCTCCAGCAACATTCTGCGATACTTCTTCAAAAGGTTGTCGAAGTCACTTCGACGCACAATGCCCCCACTTGCCATGGTCATCCGCTGCCCCCCACCGACCGCATCGTCCGTCGGGGTCACTTCGTCCACAAAGCCTTTTCTGAACAGTTCGAAATAGTGCGAAAAGCTGAAAGTAAAGGTGCAAAACCCAATGGCAGGCGATGAGGAAGAGGAGGAGGGCAAAGACGGCAGAGCAGCAAAGGCTCCGTTGGACGTGTCAAAATCGTCAAAACTCGTCCGCACCGTTCCCAAACCGGTTTGGCCAAGTCCAGCTGCGGACAGGGTTCTGCCGGAATCTGAATGATTTTTCGATTGAGATTGGTTTGGCCTTTTCCACAATGAATTTTGGGTAAATTCCCAACTTCGGGTATCACCCGGGATCCATTGCTAAATTTCTTCTGGCGAGGATCCATCCCTGTCCAGCATGGTCAACCAACCCATCATGACCATTATTGTTGCTGTTCCTGGTCCGTCCACTGCCGGCGGATGCTGAGAAGGGTGTGATTTGGGTTTGGCCGCCGGCAAATGCATTTGGACGGGACAAATCGGAGAAATCGGCAGATGGTTGAAGGAAAGGATTGTGTGGAGGTTGGCCAAAAGGAAGAGAATTGGAGAAGCGATCTGAACAGAATGCACCTTTGGTATCTGATCGGACTTGAAGTTGAGACCATTGCTTAATGAGCTGGAGGACAACATCTGACCAAATTGGCCAAAACTTGCAGGATTAAAAGTGTTCCCTGTCGGTTGAAAGGCAGGCGCTCCGAAGGGAATGCGTTCCGAGTTCATGAACAGTGCGGGGCGCCGTTGCGCAATTTGGAGTTGGGCAGGCAGAAAGCCTCCTTGAAGCGCGAGCAGGGACGATGAGCCTGGCCGAATATTATCGCTTTGTCGCTTTTGGCCAAACACTTGGCCAACTCGTACTTTGTGGGATGCCCATCGACCGCATTGCCATGGGATCTCCGAACGCGCCGATGCCCTGAGGGTCCATTGGCGGCATCGCCAGTTGCGGGAATGCCATCTGTCCGTGCGGACTGTTCGCCAGCTGCTGCATCAACCGGTTGACCAGCTCATTGGCCGCCGTCGTGTTCCCGTTGGCCATGTCCCGCGCGAGTTGGTTCCGCCGCTGGGGCGCCATCTGGGCCAGTTGAGCGACCACCGCGTTCTGCTGGTTCAGCTGAACCGCTTGGTTCTTGCTCCATGTCTCCAGGTCAACGCCGCCCGAGCCCATCCCTCTGCCGATGAAACCCTTAAAGATGGTTTGGCAACGTTCCATTCTGGCCATAAATGCCCACCTGGAAAGCCTGTGCTTGGGGGAACACTTGGACACCGGGAAGCAGACTGCGATCATCTTAACAAATTCATAAATAAGGGAATCTGAAAGGCCAATGAAGGTAATTGCAATCTAAACGGTAAAGGATACTTTATATTATTTTACACTTGCGAAAACTGACTTGCAAAGGTCGACTTTGATGGGTCGAAGACGGCGTTGTCTGTGAGTGAAGAAGCTGAGGAGGAGGAAGCTGATGAGGCGGAGTGTGCCAGTGGCATCCCAGATGCTGCCAACAGGACGAAAAGCAAAATCGCCGAATAGAAGAGCATCGTCCAGATGAAGAAGTTGTTTGGTGTGCTGCGGAACTGCCTTTTGCTGACTGTCCCTCAGAAAGGCTGTTCTGTGTGCTTCTGGTCAGGTTCCAGAATGGCTTCGACTATTGGTTTGCTGCTTAACTCTCTACCGGTTGGCGAGGGCTTTCCGACGACGAACCATCGCGCGACGGTTGGCTGATTCACTCAATCACTCACTCGCCGCTTTTCTTCCCATTGTGAGGTCGCCGCGTCAGATGGATAATCAGCGGCTTTTCGCACCATCGCACATTACCAAAACGGATTAGTGGGGACAAGGGGAGGAGGGAGGGTCTGATGAGAGGCTGTGGCGAGTGAAGCAATGCCGGAGGGGAGGGAGTAAAGGCGGAACGGCTAATAACAAGTAGAAGCCGAGACCTTTGAGAAGCCGAGACCGACAGATCATTTTTCGGAGAATCTGAATTTGGACAGTTTCGTGCTTGGATATTGTTTTGGGACAACCCCATGGTTACCGTCCATTTCGTGGGCTCCCCCCCCCCGTCCCCTTCATCCACATTCTTCGCATTCTCAAATGCACCCACTCACTTCGAGTGCTCACATCGCTCACATCAGAAGCAGCTGCAAGCATGTTGGCGTCCGTTTCGCCGACTATCCGTCGGCTGACCACCCCAATTTCCAACCGCATTCCCATTGGCAGAAGTCAACAGCAACAAGTCAACAGCATCCCAAAGGTAATCCGGGACCAAAACTTGTCTGGGACCAGAAATTTGGGAGATAAGAACGGAACTTGTAACATGGGATCAGAATGTTTTCCCAAGTGTTTGTTCTTCTACCAGAAGTGTGCTGATGTCCAGTCCAATGCGCCAGAGGGCCTGTTTGACGCTTTCTGCGACTACACTTCCATCAGCGGCTTCCGCTTCCTGCACAGCCGCTATCCGCTCTGGTTCAGGTCATTAAAAATTAACAATGAGAGGTCGATCCCAACTCGTTCCCAAAAGGACTCTGTCCGCGGTGGTTCTGTTCGGCAGCATCGGCATGTTCCTGTTCCACGGCTCCATTTACGTGCGCCGCTTCCGCGACAAAAGCGACGCGGTGCAGATGTTCACCACCAAAGCGCAGTCATTGACCGCGCCATTCATCATTCTGTGTCCCCTCAGACAAATGAAGTGCGCATGGAAGCTGGTCGAAACTCGAGAATGTCTTCCAATTGGGGGAATGGCATAAACCAAAACTGGACCATGGGTCATCTCATGACTCACAAAGACCTAGAAGCAAAACCAGTGTTTCTGATAGAATGGACCGATCCCATGAGAAACCAATGATTAGCCGATTGGGATATTGGGAGATTCGATCAGGATCACAGTCATTATCGTCAGGAGCATCTTCTTCTACGACGACGACGGTCCTGCCGACTTCATCCATATGGTATCCCGCTTCTATTCGACCAGCAACGTGCTTATGGGCAAGTACCCCGACGTTGACGGGGTCTCCATACGCACCTCCACCGAACGCGCTCTTCGGATGGCCAAGGACTTGGCCGAACTCGCCCATCAGTACTTTGTTGACGTGGACGCAGGGCTGCAGCAGGTGCTCGGCCGGGCGAGAGCGTTCATCGGCGACGCAATGTTCCAGACGCTGTTCCCCAAGTGCACCTTGTTGTTGAGTGTATGGGGATAGGGAAAGTTCGAAGTCCAGCAATTTCTGTCCTCTCAGCTTGAGAAGGCGAGATCATTGGCCCGGGACCCGGACTCGGTCTACCTGAACTTCTCAAACTTTCGTCAGTGGGTCAGCCAATCGGTTCGATATGCCCATTGTGGTTGATCCTGGAACTGTTCTTTGTGTTTAAGGAAGGTGATCCCTGTTATGCCAACGTGAACAAGGTATCTATCATTTACAGCGGCGATCAAGATGTTTTCTGAATTGTCCGCTTCTCCAGACTGATCCGCGAATGCACAACAATGTTACATTGTTGGACTTGGCCCGATGTCGATCAGAAATGGTCATTGCCCAGCTTGAACAAGTGCTCCAAAGAATGGACTCGTTCCATGAGTACGTGCGGAAAGCAAAGCCGCCTGTCACTGACGTCATCCTGTCGTGAGCTCAAGTGAACATTCTGGAGAACATGAACTCGAGATTCAGCTGCCGTTGGTTGGACGGAGGCAAATGCACGGTGGAGTATGTGCCGTCCGAGCTGGGCATAGACTGCGTGAAGCTGGGCGGCCTCAGGCACATCGCCGCGAGTTATGCGAGTCAGACTTAAGAGTTTGCTTCCCGTTGATCATCTACAGATATACAGCACTGCGCAACAACATCGATGTGGTGATCGACCTCAACACCTTCGACAACAAGCTGGCCACATGGAAGGAGCACGAGCTTCATGTGAGTCTGGAGACCGGTGTTTTTGGGATCCGGAATATGTTCATTTATATTTTCAACTGATCACTGATCAGGTCCTGCTCAGTGCAACAAATGAGTCTACAGTGTGCACCACAGTGGATGGCTACATATGAACAACGCGATCTGATTGATAACACTTCAACGATCTCTGACTGATCATCAGACATTGTAGAAGGGCGACGCCGCACTGGTCTGCAGCTCAATTTGCGAGATTTTGTAGCGGACCTTTGAGAGCCAGGGACGCATCTGAGGCGTTTCCAAGGGCAGCTAACAATCCAAAAAGTGATCTTTGATCACCGAAAAAACCACTTGCTGACCTGTGCTTCTACGGCATTCAGCTTCATGCGCAGTTGTCTTGGCACATGCGCATGGTGCGCGGTCAACACGGGCTCCCACATCGGGTACAGCTGGCAAAGAACAGCCGAGTTGACCTGTTGAAGGGCCTGCAGGGTGTTGACGAAGTGCAAGTTGACCATGTCAGCCAACTGAAATATGATCAGAGGGTTGATCACTCCAGGATCACTCCAAGGTGATCAGTCGGATCAGTAAGTTGGTATACCGACCACTTTGGAATGGGACAATAGTTGGAGAATGGCGGGTGTGACGCGGGCCCAGAAGTCCAGGATCTGTTGCATTGTCCGTTGCAATGTGTCCTCCGATCGGCAGGTGGCCGCTGTCTGCTCGCAGTAGATGGTCCACAGTTGGCACAAATGAAACGCATGAAAAAGAGCAGACATGTGCACCACGGACTGCTGAAAGACGAGAAAGTGCGATTATAAGGATGCAATTGCTTATTAGAAAAAGCCTTTTGCCTTGGATTGGTCAGCAAACCCTGAATTCGGAATTCAATTCGGAAAATCCTGCCCTGCCAATACCTGCCAGTACGAAGTGAATGTAGTCAGCCATCTGAAAAATGGAAATTTTGATGCGACGACCAGCCGGCCACAAAACGCTTTCTGACTTGACCAGAACATGCGATCGGCACTGGCAGGCACTGATTGCCACCACCGCCGCCGCCGGAATGGCCGCTTGTGCCACGCGCATGAAGGGTTCCAAGCAATACCCAGCAAAGCACGCGTACATTAGCGACAGACTCGGCGAATGCGCCGGGCAGTGCTTGTGCCAGAGACGGAGGCGAGTATAGCCACGGAATGAAGCGCATCACCTGAACCAATGCCGGTCAGGATCAACCGCTGATTGATAAGTCAAGAAGCACCGTGCGCGAGTCACGCACTGAAAAAAGCACACCTTTAATCATCTTAAAGACCTAAAAGACCTGACGGCCGGCTCATCTCCAACGCGATCAGTTCAGCCAGTCCGGCTTTCAGATCCCCACCAACCCGATCACTGTTGCACGACGTCTGTTTCTGGAACATCTTGAATTTGTGCAACACGAACAATTAAAGAAATAAAAAGCACACCTTTAACTTTGCAAGCACATGCATGTCGGCGATGAATTCGAGAAGTTCAGGAACATGGGGTCGGATGGCCTCCGCGGCTCCCGTGTTGAACTGGTCACCGGCCCCGAACTGCTGATCCGCGCCCATCCCGGTGCTCAGCGTGCCTCGACGACCTTGGGCATCCCCCAGGATATTGCCTCCGGCAAAATAACTGTCCTCGCCATCGGCCGATGATTGTCCGCTCGCAGCGGCAGCCCAATCATCGCCTAACGGTTCGCCAAAGTCCTGCAGGACCAACCGCACAATGGTCAGGTGGTTGGGCTCGGCCAGCTCGCACTTGAACTTTAGCGCGGCAATCAGTTCACCGACCACAGCACGCGTCAGAATCTGCTTGTCACGCTCGCGGATCATGCCCTGACATGAGATACAGACACTGACAAGGAAACCTCATCCGCTGTAGCGCGAGTTAGGGCAGCACATTCTCATAGGATTATAGAGCATTTAACATTCGTA